>JACEIK010001358.1:95458-109291 GCA_018107945.1 Datura stramonium
GTAAGAATTCCAATATAAATTGTTAACAAGTTTTTTCACAGATTGTTTTTATTTAGGAGTGATCTTTTAATTTCTATCTCTTAAATTGGTGGTCTTTAATATTTATTTTTGCATTTCATTTAATGAAAATTTATGGGCAAAAGTACCCTTAACTCCTAATTTATGAATTTTTGCCTTGTTTGGTATAAGGTATGTAGTATCTCATTTGCAAAGAATTTTTTTTTTCTTTGTCCGGCATAAATTGTGTATGAATAAATCATGCCTGTAAAACATAACTTATGCTTTGCGAATTTTGTGAATTTTTGTAAAAGTTTAGAGAACCTTTAACTTGTCCGACAGAGGTTTAGAGAACTTACTCTTTATCAACATAAGTTCGTATGAATAAGTTATGTCTGGTAAGACACAACTTTTGTCTTGTGAATTTTTTTGCATAGAGAACCATTGCCTTATTCGGCAAAAATTTAGAGAACTTAGCCTTTATGAACATAAGATCGTATGAATAAGCTATGCCTTGTAACACATAACTTATTCCTTGAAAAGTTTTTAATTTTTTAATATCAAGGATATTTTTAATGAATTGTTATTACGTAATCTATTGAAGAAAAAAAAATTAAAGATCTCAAATATTAAAAGCAAATATTAAAAAATACCCCAAATAAAAGCATTCATGCAAATGACATCATTTGACTGGATGTGGCCTCAAGATAATTTTTGCGTTGGGCGTTCTTGGAAAGAAAGCCCAGTTCTAATTTGGTTCCGATATCATTTATTTGCACAGAATAACCAGTTTTATTTTTATGATATATTTTAAAATTTAGTCAAATAGGGCAGACTTTAGACTGCTTGTTCGGGCTCCTCCCAAAGGAAGAAAAGGTTCTTGGAATGAACTTTGGGTTTTATCCCATATCTCCTAAATCTAAGATTTAAATTTTGAAATTTAATTTCCTTAATTTGAAATTATGATTTTCCGGTCTGAAGTAAGACTTGATTAGTTTCCAATCTCGTATCTGTATGGGAAAAAATTGCAAATTAAACCATGACATGCGGAAGAGCTAAAATCGGCCGCATCATTATGACCCGGGGAAATATACAATCATTTCCGGTGTGGCTCGAAGGAACGGTGCATTAGGGTGACCAAGGTTGCTCCATAATCGGGCAGCTCCATCGACCTCTACAGGAACACTTGTTGTCCCACGACTGATACTCTCTCGTAATGATCCTCAAAGATATCAATAATTGGTCTAGAGCCTTGCACCAACTTGCTTCTTATCAGTCTCGAGCCCAGCGTCATAGTCTAGACACATGCTACTAAGAAGTCTTTTCAATGCTAATGGCAGATTCAGGATTTTTACCAAGGGAGTTCAAGATAAATTTTGAATCCTTAGATCACTTAGCCAACTTCTAGTCTTGTATTTAGGGGGTTCAAAACCTCAATATATACATAAAAATTATCTTATATATAGAATATAATTTTTTGACGAGGAGATTCGAATGAACAACCTCCCGATCCCCTAAATCCTCCCACAGATACAGAAGCATCCTCTTGAAAGTATAAAGGGTATCATCATGAAATTACTGAAGTCATCTATCTGAGTAATCTCTTTACCTTCTTTTCTTAGAATTTTCAAAGGGTAAGGCTCTAATTCTTTTCCTCACTTGTATTTTTCTCTTCCTCTTTATAATGAATATCTTTGTTCCCCACCACCCTACAAATAATACCTTTAGGCAGAAGTTTATGAACATGATTAATTGAAGTTCAATTAGCTATTCAAACTTGAGACATGAAGTTTGAAATTAGACTTAGCCAGTTCCAAACTTCAAACCCACGGAACTAAATTCAAACTTTGAACTTCAGACTCTGAGGTGTTATTTAAGTCTTTGTTTGGTAGGATTCTCAATCTATGTATACATGTATTAGTTATACACCCTATTTAGAACTATAGGATGTATAACTAATATATAGAAACACAATGATATTAGCAATGCAAGAGTTACTAATACATGGATAAGCATGGTTAAAGACAGAACTTCCTTTTATACACCAAACCAAAAAGTAAATAAGAAATAATCCCGACATAATTAACCTGATGTTACTAATACATTCTATTTAGTACTAATCTTATATAATCTACCAAACAACCCCGAATGTCTATGTCATTACAGTCCACTGGTTCCAAAATTACACAGGCCTAAGTGAAACTTGTTTGTAGAAAAAGTGTTTCAAATGAAATGAAAGAAAATGATAGTACTATCTGTTCAAGAGTTCCATATCAAAGCTGCATCAATTAGTAAAATGATCCTGAACCACTCAAAATTTAATAGTTACTCATTGTTTGGACGGTGGTTATCCATTGTATAGTATAGTATCGTTACTGAGAGTATCATATTTATTTTGATGGTTATTTAAAATATATGGTATGATATGATTTGATTTCATGGTTAGGTAATCATGAAAAATCTTAATTTATTAAAGGAAAAATTACATATCATAGCATATTTAAGAAACTATTTACATATAATGGTCATAGTTTAAAAAAATTACACATAATGACTTTATTTTATTTAATGTGCCATTTTTTATTTTTTTACTTTATATTCTTACCTTTTAACCGTGGGTTCTTAATTTACTGAATTAATTTCCCACTAAACCCATTTTCTTCTTCTTCTCTCTCCAACGTGTTCATCATATTCCCTTTTTTTTCCTCCTTCAACCTTAATCAAATCTCCGAAATTCCGCTACATTATCTCCGAATCTTCTCTAAATCAAGTAAGTCAATTATTGATTTTATTTTTTTTAAATTTTAAATATATATTTTTTGGTATTTGAAAATAAATTGTTCTTTTAATCCGTGCGAATATTTTTTTTTTGAGTTCAAATCTGTAAGATNATCCTAAGCCTCACCATGAGTCACATCACGACTCGTGGTCTGCTCCCACGGGTCACCTCATGACCCGTTCTGTGTCCTGATGCAAAAATTTAAAATTTTCTCCGTTTCAACTTCCGGGTCTGATCTTTTCATTTAAGCTGACAACTGACGGAATGACTATCTCCGATTCAAACTATATAGCTAAACTAAATTCATGAATCACACATACATCCATATACACAAAAGAAACTTGGGCACATGAACTGAACATGAAAACAAAAAAGAGTCTTAGGGAAAAACTAATATCTCAAGATGGAATTGAGCCGGTAGAGAATAAATGTGGGTATCTAGCCATCATGTCTGTTTCGGCTTCCCATGTAGCTCCCTCAATATGCTGATTCCTCCATAAAATTTTAAATGAAGCTACTTCCTTGTTACTTAGCCTTCAAACCCGACGATCCAGTATTTCCACCATAACCTCTTCATAACTAAGGCTATCTTTCACACCAACATGGTCCACCGGGACAACTAGAGTTGGACCACCCAAACACTTCTTTAAGAGCGACACGTGAAATACAGGATGCACAGAAGCTAATTTCGAGAGTAACTCTAACTCATAATCCACCTTGCCAACACGTCTAACAATCTGATACGGGCTGACTTAGCGGGAACTAAGTTTCCCCTTCTTTTCGAACCTCATCACTCCCTTTATGGGAGACACCTTCAGAAATACCCAATCATTAACTTCAAACTCAAGTTCTCTTCTTCTCACATCGGATAGGACTTTTGGCGACTCTGATCCTTCTTCAATATGTCCATTATCAACTGAACATTCCCCATAGCCTCATGAACCGAATATGGTCCTATCATCACTGCTTCACCAACCTCAGACCAACCAATGGGCGATCTACATCTCCGCCAATAGAGAGCCTCAAACGGTGCCATCTGAATACTGGAATAATAGTTGTTATTGTATGCAAACTCGATAAGAGGCAAATGATCATCCCAACTACCTTTGAAGTCAATCACGCATGCTCTCAACCTGTCCTCGAGGGTCTGAATTGTCCGCTCCGCTCAACCATCTATTTGTGGGTGAAATGTTGTGCTGATCTTAACCTGAGTACCAAGTCCTTTTTGAAACGACCTCCAAAATTGAGAGGTAAATTGGGTTCCCTCTGTCTGATATGATGGACAAGGGCACTCCATGCAATTGAAATAGCTCCCGGTTATATAGTTTGGCATAATCCACCGACGAATCTGTAGTTTCGACCAATAGTAATGAGCGGCCTTGGTCAACCTGTCTACTACCATCCAAATGGAGTCATATTGTCAACGAGTACGAGGTAAGCCTGTAATGAAATCCATATTAATTTCTTCCCACTTCCAAGTAGGGATACTGATATCCTGAAGCACACCTCCTAGTATCTGATGCTCGACCTTCACTTGTTGACAGTTTGGGCACTTAGCTACGAATTTTGCTATGTCCTTCTTCATGCCATTCCACCAATAGATTTCCTGTAAGTCATGAGTACATATTGGTGTCACCTGGATGGATAGAATACCTAGTTCCATAAGCCTCATGCAATATTTTGTTCCTCAAATCATCAACATCCGGAACACATAAAACGACCCTAGTACCAAAGCACACCATCTCCCCCTTAAGAGAAGACCTCTACCTTCTGATTTTGAATCGTTTCCTTCAACTTTACCAAAATAAGATCCTCATCTTTTATAACTTTCACGGTAGTCACCAATGATGATTTGGATTCGTTCTAAATAATAACACCACCATCGGTCGAGTCAACCAACCTTAGCGGGACTTATTTGCTGTGGTGAGACTGCTGTAGCGATCAAGAAACCCCTGCAGCAAAGGGCCCAATCCAGTGAGCAAGCCGGTTGTCACCTATGCAAAGCTAGCATACTTGAAATATTACTGTACTTATGTTTGATGTTTGAGATCGATTTATATTATTGTTGCCTGAATTATATGTTATTATATAAGGTTGGCTGATGATGCCTACCAGTACTGTGCTTCTATTGACCCTACTCCTGTACTTCTTTTCTGAGTGCAGAATTCAAACTAGGAAGCTCATCTCGTCCTCACCTATAAAGCAGCAACAGTCCTCATGAAAGGTGAGCGGTCTCTAGACGAGCAGTTTTATTTTGGTTTAGATGGTTGTTACAGTTTTAGGGTATTTCATTTTATTTTATTATAAAGTATTATTTCCTTCTGAAGGATTGATGCTGGAGTAGTTGTTGGGAATCATTGTTTCACTTACCGAGGGGTTAGCGTGGGTGTCAATCACGGTGATTTGAATTGTGAAAAAATTGATATCATAGCCCTAGATTCGTCGATCTCATTGCACTAAGACGGGTCTAGTTGAGTCTCGCGGTGTAGAGATGTCCGTAACTTATCTTCGATAGGCTACAGGACTTTAGGAAAACTCCTTTCTTCCTTTTTTCGTGCGGTTTCTTGATTCCAATTGGTATCTGGTGATCCAAAATGATATCTAACAATTCTTATTTCTTTCTTCCATAGATGGTGAGAACACGCGCTAATTAAGCCAAAGACGCAGCACCAAATCCAGTAGCAACAATCTGTGATAGAGGAAGGGGCCGGGGACTCAGGCGAAGGCCTACCGTAGCTAGGGGAGGGGCTCGCTCTCCTGCTCTTGCTCCTATAAGAGAGAGCTCAGCATCTCTGGTACTGGTCCGCAGTGCGAGAAAGGGCGGCGGTAAAAGTGGAAGTACCATCGTAGGGAGAGGTTCTGGCCGCTCCAGCATCCTCCAAGATTCTGTATTAGGTTCTTAACTTAATGAGTGGCCTCCTAGGTAATGGGGCAATGCCAGCAACTCCTGTAGGACAGCAATCAGGAATTCAGCATGCGGCTGTCGTGGCTCCTTGTATTGATGACATGCCTGAGGCAATCATGCTATCCAGGTCGATGGCTGGGCCTGTGATGACAGGGAAGAGCATAAATTGTTCTGGAGGTTCACCAAGATAAAGCCTCCCACATTCTATGGTACTGAGGCGGAGGACGCATATAAGTTTATTATAGACTTCCATGAGAGACTCCATAAGATGGGGGTAGTGGAGAAGTACGGTGTGGAGTTCTTCACCTTCCAGTTGATGGGTGATGCAAAGCTCTGGTGGAGGGCTTTCATGGAGTACAGACCGGCAGGGTCACCACTATTGACTTGGACACAGTTCTACTCCACATTCTTGGAGAAATATGTCCCCCGCACCTTGAGAGATAGGAGAAGGGATGAGTTCACCACCATCAAGAAGGGGAGCTCTTCTATTGCAACCTACGGGGCCTGATTTCATTCACTATCCAAGTATGCTTTAACCCTGTTGCCAATAGAGGAAGAGAGGGTCAGGCGTTTTGTCAAGGGCCTGAATGTGGGTCTCCAGTTATCAACCCTCCAAATTGTCTCCTTGGGTAAAACTTTTCAAGAAGTGGTAGAATATGTGAAGAATAGAGAGGGCGTGAGGCAGGAGGGGTATGCAAAGAATGCCGATAAGAAGGCTCGGAGGATGGGTTCCTTTAGTGGACCTATTGCTAAGACTCCGGTACCCCAGGATTTCTCTGGGCGTCCTATTCAGTCGGCTATGTAGGTGTTAGCAGGAGGTCGCTAGGAAACACTACCCGATCAATAGGTACAGTCGAGGGTACTCATCTTATTCGCTCAGACTTCGGGGATCGTTCTATATTCATTATTCCAGCTCAAAGCCCAGTGATCGAGAAGGTATGCCACAAGTTTGGGGAGTATGTCCATATTCATAGATGGTGTCCCGAGTTTAGCCAGGGCGGACAAATTATTTTGCACCCAGCTTCTCAAGCTCCAGCCCCTACCGGAAGAGGAGTAGTGCATTCAGCAGAGATCGTTCACAGCTCAGGCGAGGAAGTCTGTAACACCCCAAAACTTTCTTAGACCAAACTCGGACCTTGCATTAAAAACCAGGGAAAATCATAAATTTTTTGTCATAGAACGACCCAGACAACGGATCTTTGTCACGTATAACGAACCATTGTCTAAGTCATTGTAGCTCTACAGAATTCCTTTCGGGGACCAACGAGGCATAGGATGACTCGTTGGAAGGAGTAACGAGTCGTCCTGTTGTCTGTTGTATACTAAGTCAGAAACCTGCCAAACTTTCCCCTGAACCAATGAGTGGGACTAACAACTCGTGATTCATACCAATGAGTTGTTGCAACCTGTTGCCTGATTCAGCAACCCTTTAGGTCAAGACAGTGTTGACCATGGGTAGAAACAATGACCGGTTGGTTCTACAAATGAGTCATTGTGTCGTCCATTAGCAGGGGGTCCAAGATTTTCCTGTCATTGACCACAAGAGGAACCAACGACCCATTATTCCATCTAACGAAGTCGTGGTTCCCTTCCGTGGTCCATTTCCAAAGAGCTAGATTTTAGGCCCAGGACCAACGACTGGTCCCAAAGAGTCACGGTATCAACCCACAACTAGTCCCAATGAGTCATGGTATCAACCAACGACTCGTTGTGTGACTCGTTGGTCCCTGTCGGGCAGTTTTCCAATTTTTCTTTTAAGAGAATTTTTGTAACTTTTCACCTTTTTAATACCTAAACTATGTTGTTTGGGGTTATTTTCAGAGGGATTTAGGGAGTTAGTCGACAGTTTTCTCTCATACCTCCCATTCTCTCAAAGTCAGAACGTAGAAAACTCAGTTAGGAAGCACAGAGCAGGGTCAAGGATTTCAATTCTTCTTCTCAGATTTCTCAAGGGTTTTTTCAGGGATTTCTACACCAGGTATGTGGGAATTCAACAAGAGAATTTCTCCCCTTGTGCCCTAAAACCTTTCTTTAATTTTCTTATCAGTTCTAGTCTTGAGGATTAGATGTAGGGTTAATTTTCAGTCAAACTCTGAATTTCGTGTGGATTGTAGTTCTTATGAATTCTTGTTATGTTTTCACTATTCACTAATAATGATTGTTACTCTCCTCATGAAATGTGTTATAGCCCTAGTTTTATAAATGTAATGAAATGGGTCTTGCATAATTGACTAGACATTATTGTTGCTTGACTCTGTTAGCTCTTGAATTTCTATGTTATTACTATCATATGAATTCTCAGTCAGTGTGCATGCTAGTTCAGTCTCAGTAAGAAAATTAGCATTTTCAGTGTCTTTCAGTAAGTCAGCTGATCAGTTTGACCATAGTCAGTTTCTTGAGGTGTCAGTAATACCTCCCAGTCCTAGCTTTCAGTTATCAGTTTGATTTTTAGACGGTTATGACACTTCCAAATAAGCAGCTCTAACCAATCTTAGAATGCCAATTTTTAGTTATTCGGTCCTACAAACTCTAAAGTTACTTCCAGATAAGTATTCCTGACTTAGTCCAGGACCTAAGCTTGGAGCTATCAGCTTAGTAGTCAAGTTAGGACTATAAAGTGAGAGTAGTACTTAGCACCGAGCGGATTGGTGTTTTAGCGCACCTAGATTCCCAAAACTACGTTGCCACCGTAGGTTATTAGCCATCGGGCCCCAAACTACTGATCACCCAGCTCAACCACTATATCCTAGCAAGGTACAGTGGGCTTTCTCTGATGGGGTGTATACATCGAAATTCACATTTAGCTCACGTGGTTATATGTCGGTTATAGACTCTTCCACTTGTCAGTACATTTTCAGTTTAGTTCAGTTCAGTTTAGCTCAGTTCAGTTTCAGGTCATGTTTATGATGATCAGTCAGGGTCATTATTGATCATATCAGTCATAGCTCAGTTTTTATCAGTATTCACTATTAGTTGGTCATTTCATGTTATTTCAGTTCAGTTGTTTATTTTCCATGCTTATTGTATATCTCACTTACTCAATACATTCAAAGTACTTACGCATACTTTCTATGTTGTATCGTATTATGATACAGACGCAGATTCTCAGTCTCAGCATCGTCAGTAGTTCTCTCCAATGATTTCAGCAGCAGCAGTCCTTTGGTGAGTCCTCATCTTCTAAGGACGATATTTGCTTTTCAGTTAGTCCTTTTTTTGTCAGATTTTAGAGTTAGCTGGGGGCTTGTCCAGTAGCTCATCAGTGAGTAGTTGGCTTTCAAACACAGTTGTTCAGTATTATTTTCAGATATGCTTACTCTTTTCAAATCAATATTTCTTGGATAATTATATTTTTATAAAGCTTTTGCTTATGTTTACTTAGTTTACCAGTGCAATGTTAGACCATGGGTTAGCTTGGGGTCACTTGTGGCACCAAGTATCGTGTCTCGTCTAGGGTGTAACCTCGGGTCATGACAAACTTTGTATTAGAGCCCTAGGTTTAGAGTATCCTAGGATGTCTGAAAGTAGCGTCAAGTAGAATTCTTTTCATGGGTGTGAAGCATGCCACACTTATGACGGGGAGGCTACAAGATGTTATTAGAAAATTTCTCTTTTGTTCATACTCTTTATCGTGCGTTGAAGTTTAATCCCAGAAATGTCCTCCTAACTCATGCTCTATTCGTTTCAATAAGAAATAGGCCTCCAAAATAAGGAAATGGAAGGAGGGCTGACAATGCTAATTGACCTGCCCTACCAGCTCCAGCAGCTCCTTAGGATGACCAAGTATCCTCAGCAGAATTTCGAGCAGCGATTCAACTGTTGGCTCAAACGGTGATCAACCAAGTGAGCTGGCAGGTGGTCCCAGTGAATGCAAATGGGTCTGCAACAGCTTCTAGGGTTTGATATTTCACCCGAATGAATCCTCCATCTTTTCAGCGATCTAAGGTGGGAGAGGACCCACACGAGTTTGTAGATGAGGTGTGGAAAATCACCCGGATTATGGGTGTTAGTTCCATGGAGAGTGCCGATCTAGCTGCCTACCAGTTGAAAGGGGTGGCTCAGATTTGGTACAATTAGTGGAAGGAAGGGAGGCCAGCCTAAGAAGGATCAGTAGAGTGGGATGAGTTCGTTACAACATTTCTAGACAGATTCTTTCCTCCGAAATTGAGGGAGGCTAAGGTCGTGGAGTTCATGAATCTGAGACAGGGTAATAGGACAATGGAGGAGTATGCATTGGAGTTCACTCGGTTGTCGAGGTATGCTCAGGAGATGGTTGTTGATCCAAGAGCTCGCATTCTCAAACTCATCAATGGAGTGTCAGAATTGGTACTTAAGGAGTGCAAAACTGCGATGCTCACAAAAAACATTGACCTATCCAACCTCATCATTTATGTCCAGCAGATTGAGGCAGAAAAGTTGAAGGATATGGAACGAGAGAACAAGAAGGATAGAACAGGTCAATCGAATTATGTCCATCAGAGGTCTGATGGCAGTAGTCTCCCCCAGCAGCAACAACATAGAACACCAGCACCCACATCATCCAGTTCCCCTTCTTTTCGATCTCGCAAGGATCAAAAGTTTGGAGCGTCTGGCTCTCAATCCTATAGTTACAGTGCCAGCAATCGTTATCCAGCTTATTCTAAGTGTGGTAAGAACCATCCAAGTGAATGTTGCATGGGCAAAGAGGGTTGCTTTAGATGTGGGAAATTGGGTCACAGGTTGAAGGAGTGTCCATCAGCAGGACGAGGGAGGACTCAGTCTACTTCAGCAGCCCCAGTAGCTCGTCCAACTCAGTAGGGGACTATTTTAGGTACGAATGGAGGCCAGTGCCAAAACTGTTTTTATGCTTTATCCTCTCGTCAGGATCAGGAGAGCTCACCTGACATGGTCACGAGTATGTTACGTCTTTTTCATCTAGATGTATATGCCCTATTAGATCCAGGGCCACATTATCATTCATGACTCCTTATATAGTTGTTCAGTTTGAAATCAATCCATAAGTCCTCTTAGAACCTTCCTTAGTCTCCAACCCAATTGGTGAGTCAGTTAGAGCCAGTCGAGTATATAGAAACTGCCCAGACTCAATGTTGAGTAAATTTATTCCAGCTGATCTAGTAAAGCTAGACATGGTTGATTTTGACCTCATTCTTGGAATGGATTGGTTACATTCCAGTTATGCATCAGTTGACTGTAAAACTAGAGTCGTCAGGTTTCAGTTTTCCAATTAGCCAGTCTCAGAGTAGATGGGTAGTGTTTTAGTGCCTAAGGGTCAGTTTATTTCCTGCCTTAAGGCAAGGAAGCTTATTTTGAAAGTATGCATCTATCACCTAGTTCGAGTTAAAGATTCTATCTCTGAGACCCTAACTATTCATTCAGTTCCAATTATCAGTGAATTCCCTGATGTATTTGCTGAAGATCTTTCCGGAGTCCCTCTCGAGCGGGAAATAGACATCAGCATAGACCTTCTTCTATACACTCAGCCCATCTTTATTCCTCCTTACTGAATGGCTCCGAAAGAGCTTAAGGAGTTGAAGGAACAACTGAAAGACCTTTTAGATAATGGTTTTATCAAGCCCAACATCTCTTGGTGGGGTACTCCAGTGTTGTTCATGCGAAAGAAAGATGGTACCCTCAGAATGTGTATCGACTATAGTCAATTGAATAAGGTTACAGTTAAGAACAGGTATCCCCTATCTAGGATTAACGACTTATTCGATCAGCTTCAGGGAGCCAGTTGTTTTTCCAAGGTAGATCTCAGGTCGGGATACCATCAACCTAGAGTCAGAAAATATGGCATACCAAAAACAACCTTCATAACTTGATATGGTCACTATCAATTTATGGTTATGCCCTTTGGACTAACTAATACCTCTGCAGTTTTTATGGACATGATGAACAGGGTATTCAAATAGTATCTCGACATATTCTTCATTGTGTTCATAGACGATATTTTGTTATACTCCAGAAATGAGGAGGAGCATGCTAACTATCTAAGGATAGTGTTGCAGACTCTCAAAGACTGCCAATTGTTCGCTAAATTTAGCAAATGTGAATTTTGATTGAAGTCTGTGGCTTTCCTTGGTCATGTGGTATCAGGTAAGGGTATTCAGGTAGATCCTCAAAAGATAGCAGCGGTAAAAAATTGGTCAATACCCACTTCCCCAACAATATCAGGAGTTTCCTGGATCTAGCCGATTATTACCTATTGTTTGTAGAAGGGTTCTCCTCTATTGCGTCTCCTCTGACTAAGATAACTCAAAAAAAGGTAAAGTTTTAGTGGTCAAATGCATGTGAGAAGAGTTTTCAAGAGTTAAAGACTGGACTCACTACAACTCGAGGTTTGACCTTACTAGAAGGAACATATGGGTTCGTGGTCTATTGTGACTCTTTCAGAGTGGGCCTCAGTTGCGTTCTGATGCAGCGGGGTAAGGTGATAGCTTATGCCTCCAGACAGCTCAAAGTTCATGAGAAGAATTATCCGACTCATGATCTTGAATTGGCAGCGGTGGTGTTCGCTTTGAAAATATGGAGACATTACCTTTATGGGGTTCACGTGGATGTCTCCACTGATCACAAAAGCCTTCAGTACGTGTTCGGTTAGAAGGATTTGAACCTTCGTCAGAGAAGGTGGTTGGAGTTACTGAAGGATTATGACATGAGCATGCTATATCACCTAGGCAAGGCTAATGTGGTGGATGATTCCTTAAGAAGGATGGCCATAAGGAGCGTTGCTCATGTTGAAGAGGGCAAAAAAGAACTGGCAAAAGATATTCATAGGTTAGCTCGGTTGGGAGTTTAGTTGGTGGATTTAGCGGAGGGCGGAGTAGTACTGCAGAGTGGGTAAGAATCCTCGTTAGTTGTTGAGGTTAAGTCAAGGCAGGATGAAGGTACCATACTGATTAATCTGAAAGAAGCAGTTCTAAGAAAAGAAGTGGAGGCTTTCTCCAAAGAGGGAGATGGTATGCTTCGTTACTAGGGCAGACTATGTGTTCTGGACGTAGGTGACTTGAGACAGCAAATACTGGCAGAAGCACATATCTCCAGATATTCTATCCATCCAGATGCCACTAAGATTTACCGTGATCTACGAGAAATCTACTGGTGGAACGACATGAAAAGGGATATTGCATAATTTGTGGCTAAGTGCCCGAACTGCCAGCAGGTTAAAGTTGAACACCAAAAACCTAGGGGTATGACTTAGAATATCAGCATACCCACGTGGAAGTGGGAAGAAGTGAATATTCACTTCATTATAGGTCTACCTCGTACTCATCGGCATCATGATTCAATTTGGGTGATTGTAGATCGGATGACCAACTCAGCATATTTTCTCCCCGTTAAAATTACAGACTCAGCTGAGGATTATGCTAGGTTGTACATCCGAGAGTCGGTCAGACTGCATGGAGTTCCCTTATCCATCATTTCAGATAGAGGTACCCAGTTCACCTCGCATTTCTGGAAGTCATTTCAGAAAGGACTCGGTACTCAGGTCAAACTCAGCACAGATTTTCATCCTCAGACAGATGGACAAGCTGAGCAGACTATTTCAGACCTTAGAAGATATATTGAGATCTTGTGTGATCGACTTCAAGGGCAGTTGGGATGATCACCTACCTCTCATCGAGTTTGCATGCAACAACAGCTACCACTCCAGTATTCAGATGGCCCCGTTTTAGGCATTATATGGTAGAAGGTGTAGGTCTCCTATAGGGTGGCTTGAAGTTGGCGAAGCTACCTTGATAGGACTAGACTCAGTTCATGAAGCTATGCAGAAAATGCAACTTATCAGAGAAAGGTTGAAAACAGCTCAGAGCCAACAGAAATCATATACGAATGTGAGGAGGAGAGAGTTAGAATTTGCTGTAGATGATTGGGTTTATCTGAAAATTTTGCCCGTGAAAGGAGTGTGAGTTTTGGAAAGAAAGAGAATTGGCAAATTGGCCTATGAGTTAGAATTACCTTCGGAGTTAGAATATGTGCACCCAATCTTCCATATGTCCCTATTAATGAAGTGCATCGGTGATCCAACCTCAGTTGTGCCACTAGACAGTGTGAGAGTGAAGGATAGTCTCTCTTACGAAGAGGTCCCAGTTCAGATCCTAGACCGTCAGGTTCGTAAGCTGAGAAATAAGGAAGTCGCTTCAGTGAAAGTCTT
>JACEIK010001358.1:109696-119942 GCA_018107945.1 Datura stramonium
TTATTAGCTCTGCAGAATTCTTTTCAGGGACCAGTGAGGCATAGGACGACCCATTGGAAAGAGTAACGAGTCGTCTTGTCGTCCGTTGTATCCCAAGTCCAGAAACCTACCAGACCTTCCCCTAAACCAATGACTGGGAATAATGACTCATGGTTCATACCAACGAGTCATTGTTGCCACCCATTTCCTGAATCAGCAACCCTTCAGGTCAAGATAGTGTTGGCCACAAGCAGACACAATGACCCATTAGTTCTACCAACGAGTTATTGTGTCGTCCGTTAGCAAGGGTCCAAGCTTTTCCTATCAGTGACCATGAGAGAAACAAACAACCCGTTGTTCCATCCAATGAGTCGTGGTTCCCTTCCATGGTCCATATACAGAGAGCCCGATTTCAGGACCAGGACCAATGACTGGTCCCAACGAATCATGGTATCAACCTACAACTCGTGTGACCTATTGGTCCCTGTCGGGCAGTTTTCCAGTTTTTCTTTCAGGGGCATTTTTCTTACTTCCCACCTTTTTAAATCCTAAACTATGTTGTTTGGGGTTATATTCAGAGGAATTTAGGGAGTTAGTCAACAGTTTTCGCTCATTCCTCCAATTCTCTCAAAGTCAGAACGTAGAAAACTCAATCAGGAAGCACAGAGCAGGGTCAAGGGTTTCAATTCTTCTTCTCAGATTTCTCAAGGGTTTTCTTAGGGATTTATACACCAGGTATGCAGAAATTCAACAAGGGAATTGCCCTCCCCTTGTGCCCCAAAACCCTTCTGTAATTTCTTTATCAGTTTTAGTCTTGAGGATCATATGTAGGGTTAATTTTTAGTCAAACTCTGAATTTCGTGTGGATTGTAGTTCTTATTAATTCTTGTTATGTTTTCACTATTCACTAATCATGATTGTTACTCTCCTCACGAAATTTGTTATAGCCCTAGTTTTATAAATGCAGTAAAATGGGTCTTGCATAGTTGACTAGACATTATTGTTTCTTGACTCTATTAGCTCTTGAATTTCTATGTTATTACTATCATATGAATTCTTAGTCAATTTGCATTCTAGTTCAGTCTCAATTAGAAAATTAGCATTTTCAGTGTCTTTCAGTAAGTCAACTGATAAGTTTGACCATTGTCAGTTTCTTGAGGTGTCAGTAATACCTCCCAATCCTAGATTTCAGTTATTAGTTTGATCTTTAGACGGTTACGATGCTTCTAGATAAGCAACTCTGACCAATCTTAGAACCAGCAGTATCAGTTATCAGTTAGTTCTTTAGACGATTACGATGCTTTCAGATAAGCAGCTCTGATTAGTCTTAGAACGCCAGTTTTTAGTTATCCGGTCCTACAGACTAACAGGTTACTTTCAGATAAGTGTTCTTATCTTAGTACAGGACCCCAGCTTCGAGCTATCATCTTAGTAGTCAAGTTAGGACTATCCAGTGGGAGTAGTACCTAGCACCGAGTGGACAGGGGTACCAGCACACCTAGATTCCAGAAATACATTGCCACCATAGGTTATTGGCTCATCGCGCCCCAGACTTATGATCACCCAGCTCAGCCACTATATCCTAGCAAGGTACAGTGGGCTTTCTCTGATGAGGTGTATACATCGAACTCCATGTTTAGCTCACGTGGTTATATGTCTGTTATAGGCTCTCCCACTTGTTAGTACAGTTTCAGTTCAGTTAAGTTTAACTCAGTTCAGTCACTCGGTTTCAGGTCATGTTTATGACAATCAGTCAGGGTCATTATTGATCATATTAGTCATAGCTCAGTTTTTATTAGTATTCAATATCAGTTGGTCATTTCATGTTATTTCAGTTCAGTTGTTTATTTTTCATTCTTATTGGATATCTCACTTAGTACATTCAAAGTACTAACTCATACTTTCTATATTGTATCGTATTATGATACAGGCGCAGATTCTCAGTCTCAGCATCATCAGTAGTTCTCTACGACGATTTTAGCAGCAGCAGTTCTTTGGTCAGTCCTCATCTTCTGAGGATAATATTTTCTTTTTAGTTAGTCCTTTTTTTGTCAGATTTTAGAGTTAGCTGGGGGCTTGTCCCAGCAACTCATCAGTTGGTAGTCGGCTTTCAGACACAATCATTCAGTATTGTTTTCAAATATGTTTACTCTTTTCAAATCAGTATTTCTTGGATAATTATATTTTTATAAAGCTTCCTCTTATGTTTACTTAGTTTACCAGTGCAATGTTAGACCATGGGTTAGCTTGGGGTCACTTGTGGCACCAAGTACCGTGTCTCATCCAGAGTGTAGACTCAAGTCGTGACACAGTCAGTCAACTGTTAGAGGTGTGCACAATTGATAAGAAGAGGTGCTTAGGTGAGTAGGGGTGGCACCTAGTTAGGTAGAGAGGTGGCACACCCAATCGGGACGGTTCACAGGTAGTTAACCAGGCCCACTTCTATTCTTTTCCTGGTAGGCCCGAGGTAGAGGCTTCAAATGTCGTTATTACAGGTACGATCTTCGTGTTCGACAAGGTGGTATTGTGTTATTTGATCCGGGTTCTACATTTTCGTATGTGTCTGCTTATTTTGCATTAGGTTTGGATCTTGTTATGATGTGCTTGATACTCCTATCCATGTGTCTTCTCCTGTTGGGTATTCTATGGTGGTGGATAGGGTTGTTCCTGACTGTATTTTTGATTTCATAGGGTTTGACACTCTGGTAGACTTAGTGATCTTGGACATGGTTGATTTTGATGTGATTCTGGGGATGAGCTGGTTATCCCCTTACCGTGCCATTCCAGATTGCTATGTTAAGACCGTCACTATATCGGGCCAAGGGGTGTCTAGATTGGAGTTGAAAGGGAATTGTAGCCCTACTCCTAAGAAATTCATCTCTTATATTCGTGCCCGTAAGTTGATAGAGTGGGGTTGTCCAGCGTATCTAGTGCATATTCGGGATACTAATTATGAGGTTCCTTTCATAGAGTCAGTCCTAGTCGCTTGTGATGTTTTAGAGGTGTTCCCTGTAGATCTACCCAACATGCCGTTGGACCGTGATATTGATTTATGTATAGATTTAGAGCTAAGGACTCGACCCATTTCTATTCCACCGTATCGAATGGCACCTGCTAAGTTGAAAGAACTCAAGGAACAGTTGCAAGAGCTGCTTAGTAAAGGGTTTATTAGGATGAGTTTCTCTCTATGGGGCGCTCCAGTTTTGTTTGTGAGAAAAAAGGATGGTAGCCTGCGGATGTGCATTGACTATTGTCAGTTGAATGAGGTAACTATTCAACACAAGTACCCTCCCCTCGAATAGATGATTTGTTTGATCAGTTACAAAGAGCGGCTACATTTTTAAAGATTGACTTGAGGTGGGGTTATTATCAGCTAAATATTTGGGCTAAGGATATTCCCAAAACAGCCTTCCGAACCAAGTATGGGCATTACGAGTTTCTAGTCATGTCGTTCGAACTCACTAGTACCCCAGCTACATTCATGTGTCTGATGAATGATATCTTCAAACCTTACCTAGACTTCTTTGTGATTGTGCTTATTAACGAAATCTTAGTGTATTCTAAGACCAAGCAGGAGCATGAGAATCATTTGAGAAAGTGTTGAGGTTGCTGAAGGAGAAGCAATTGTATGGAAAATTCTCTAAGTGTGGGTTCTGGTTGGATTCAGTGTCTTTTCTAGGGCATATAGTCTCCAATGAGGGATCAAAGTGGATCCACAGAAGGTGGAGGCGGTCAGAAATTGGGCTAGACCAACTACCATGGCAGAAATTCAAAATTTTGTGGGACTGGCTAGTTACTACCATCAGTTTGTGAAGGGTTTTACATCCATTTCTTCGGTGCTGACAAAGTTGACCCAGAAGGATGTACCTTTCCAGTGGTCTGGGGAGTGTAAGAAAGTTTTCAAAAGCTCAAGACTCTGTTAACCACAACACCTATCCTAACAATACCGGTAGAAGGTAAAAGTTTTGTTGTTTATTGTGATGCCTCATGGTATGGGTTGGGTGCTATGTTAATGCAGGAATGAAAAGTCATTGCTTATGCTTCAAGGCAGTTGAAGGTGCATGAAAAAAATTACCCACGCATGACCTGGAGCTAGCAGCGATGGTGTTTGCTCTAAAAATCTGGAGGCAATACTTGTACGAGGCTCGTTGTGAGGTATTCATAGATCGTCGCAGCCTACAGTACGTATTTTCCTAGAAGGATCTCAACTTGAGGCAGAAGAGGTGGATGGAATTGCTCAAGGACTATGACTTCACCATTATGTACCACCCAGGGAAGGCTAATGTGGAAGCAGATGCATTAAGTCAGAAAGTAGTGAGTATGGGTAGTCTAGCTTGCTTAGAAGCTACTCATCAACCAATGGCTAGGAAAGTTCATACACTGGCAAACAGTTTGGTGACACTATCTTTAACAGAAGCAAGTAGGATATTAGCTAGTGTGGTGGCTAAAACATCCTTGTTGGAAGAAATCAAAGCAAGGCAGTTTGAGGATAAGAAGCTGGGTAAGATCAGAGATAAAGTTCTTCGGGGAGAAGCTAAGGAAGGGGTGCTAGATGGTGAAAGGATCCTAAGAATAAAGGGACATGTGTGTGTTCCTCGAGTTGGTGAGCTAATTCAGACTCTCCTGGAAAAAGCTCACAACTCGAGGTACTCCATTCATCCTGAAGTTCCCAAAATGTATCGTAACTTGAAGCAGCACTATTGGTTGGGCAGGATAAAGAGAGATATTGTATTGTATGTTGCCCGGTGTTTGAATTGCCAGCAGGTGAAATATGAACACCAGAAGCTGGGGGGAGTACTTTAGAGAATGCCTATCCCTGAGTAGAAATGGGAGAGGATAGCTATGGACTTCGTAGTTGGTCTTCCAAAGACTCTGGAAAAGTTTGATTCTATTTGGGTCATTGTGGATAGATTGACCAAGTCTGCTCACTTCTTACCTGTCCAAGTGACTTACAATGCCGAGAAGTTGGCCAAATTGTATGTGAAGGAAGTGATTTGGTTGCACGGGTTGCCAGTGTTGATTGTGTCTGACAGGGGTACTCAGTTCACCTCTCATTTCTGGAGGACCTTGTAGGAAAAGTTGGGCACCGGGTTGGACTTGAGCACAACCTTCCATCCTTAGATAGATGGACATTCAGAAAGGACTATTCAACTGTTGGAGGATATTCTCCAGGTTTATGTTTTAGATTTTGAGGGCCATTGGGATAAATTTCCACCCTTAGCAGAGTTCACTTACAACAACAACTATCGCTCGAGCATTGGCATAGTGCCATTTGAAGCTTTGTATGGGAGGAAATGTAGGTCTCCAATTGATTAGCATGATGCATTTAAGGTGAGGCCCTAGGGAACTGACTTGTCGAAAGAATTTTAGAAAAAGCTCACACAATTCAAGAGCATCTGGTGGCGGCTCAAATTAGACAAAATTAGTATGCGGGCAAGAAGGTGAGGGATATGGAGTTTATGGAAGGAGAACAAGTTCTGCTCAAGGTATCCCCCATGAAGGGGGTGATGAGGTTTGGTAAGCGGCGCAAGCTTATCCTGAGGTACATCGGACCATTTGAAATACTCCTACGTGTGGGAAAAGTAGCTTATGAGCTAACGTTGTTGCCAGGATTGTCTGGGGTACATCCAACATTTCATGTTTCAATGTTGAAGAAGTATCACAGAGATGGGTCTTACATTATTAAATGGGACTCCGTACTGCTAGATGAGAATTTGTCCTATGAGGAAGAGCTGGTGGTGATTTTGTATAGAGAGGTTCGGAAGCTAAGGTCGAAAGAGATTCCTACGGTTAAGGTCTAGTAGAAGAATCGTCTCGTCGAGGAGGCCACTTGGGAGATTAAAGTTGATATGCGGACCAAATATCCTCAATTATTTATAGAATCCAATATATTTTCTTCCTTGTTTTTATTATAGGTTGTTCAGGGACTAACAATGTTTTAATTGGTATATAATGTAACAACCCGCATGTCATTACGAGGGTAACAGACTTAGATCACTCAAAAAAGCTAGAATCTGTAGGAATTGGTTATGAAATAATTAAGTGTTAAAATATGACTTTTGGGGGGAGCTACTAGTTTTAGGGGACCTCTACAGTGGTAGGATATTCATTGCAATGAGACTGTGGTGATGATCAGAGTCCCGCCATAACGGATTGGAAAATTAACCATCGAATCCGCTACACCCTAGAATTCTATAGACCCTTTAATGGTGGAATTTTAAATTGAGAAAATCCTAGGTTGATAGACTAAGGATGGATCATGGGGAGTCAATGGGGTGGTTTGATTAGAGGTTTGAGGAGTATTAGTCACTCCCATAGGGTTACTTGTTTGAGAACGTGGGTTACGCAGAAATTGAGACCTAGAACTAGGTAGAATTGGAATTTTACTTTTGAAAGTGCCCTGAAGGGAAGGGTTTAAACTTCTAGGACCCTTATTCGAAGAGTAAATAATTAAATTATTCTATATTATTGTTGTAGATTTCAAACTTTCCAAAGCGTTGATAAAGGAGAAGGCTCCTGCAGAGTAGCTGACGTTCCATACCCAAAAATCAAGGTAGGTTTTGATTTAGAGGGACTAGACTCTATATAATAGCATGTATATTTTTTTTCAATGATGATTATGCGATTGGTCTATGGACATTACTTGTTATGAGAATTTCCTGTTGTATAAACTATTGAAAGAATATGGATATGATGTGGTATTTGAACTGTTATGAAGTTGTGTTAAGTTGTTAAGTAAAGATTATTTACATTGTTATCGAGATGTTTGTTGGTTTGTAAGTGAAGGAGTAGATTGTAAAACTCTTGTATGTTTAAATAATGCACCTTGTTATATTCAGTTGATGAGAATGATTAAGGATAATAACATCTTAAGATGAGAGGCTCGTGCCCGAGGGGAGCATCCAGCGAGCAATATTGATTGAGTGGCTCATATTTGAGGGGAGCATCTGGACAAGCATATGAGTGGGAGCGGGTACCATGCCAGTATAGTACATGGATTTCTAGAGTCCCCTGCAGGTCATGACTAGAAGAGCATAAATAAGACCCTCTAGCATGTGTGTACATTGACTTTCATGAAAGAGTGTTTATGGTGATATGGCGGAGGCGTGTACCCGACATGTCACCATTTATTCTATTTTATGATATGTGTGTAACTTGTGAAAGTTTTGAAATAAGTATGTGCTAAGTGGTTGAGTATAATTAATGATCCTATAATTGTAAATAAACTGAGAAAAGTGGGAAAAGATCCTAAGTATGATACAATGTGATGACTAAAGATGCTGAGTTGATCTTTCTGTGATGAAATGTTTTAAACTGCATGTTGAGATGAGTTGTTATTATTTGATGTAAAAACTTATGCTATATATGACCGAAATATAGAGGGTGTGAACTGTTGAAAACTGTGAGCTGAAGAAGATGCAACTAAGTTGAGTTACTGCCTCGAGCAGTACTGCTACAACGAAACTTATTCCGCTGCGGTGAGACTACTGCAGTGAAGGGCCCAATCCGGTGAGCAGGTCGATTGTCACCTGCGCAGAGCTAACGTACTTGAAATGTTATTGTACTTATGTTTGATGTTTGAGACCAATTTATATTATTGTTGCCTAAATTATATATTATTGTGTAAGATCGCCTGATGATGCCTATCAGTACCGTGCTTGTACTGACACTACTCCTGCATTTTTTTCTGAGTGAAGAATTCAAACCAGGATACTCATCTCGTTCACCTATAAAGAGCAGTAGTTCTCATGAAAGGTGAGCGGTTGCTAGATGGCAATTCTCACTCCTCCATTGAAGATGTCTCTCCTCCGGACATTTTAATTCTTTTATTGTTTAGACTTATCATTCCTAGTTTTATACATAGACGCTTGGTACAATGAATTTTGGATCTTGGGGAGTATTGTTCATTTTGGTTTAAATGGTTGTTACATTTTTCGGATATTTCATTTTATTTTATTATAAAGTGTTATTTTCTTATAAAAGATTGATGTCGGAGTAGTTGTTGAGAATCGTTGGTTCATCCACCGGGAGGTTAGATTAGGTGCAATCACTGTTATTTGAGTCGTGACACAGATCCTGAAGCTCCCAACTGTTTACTTGATCTTTACTTTCTGACAAAATAAAAGTACCAAAAAGGGAGTTGATTAAAGTATTTGGGGATGAGAAACTAGTAAAGAGTAATATATTAAAGATAACAGTAATTTACTTCATCAATACCTTCTTCCTATATGTTGCAAATATAGTTTTATAAGTGTTGTTTGTAGGTTGACCCTTCCGTTGCACCCATATTGACAACCATATGCCTCGTATTCTCAATTGAAAAATATCTCAAAAAGAAGTATAAAATGACTCTTTAAAGAAGGGGATATTTAGAACTTATGAAAATCAAGTAATTACATAATCGTTAATCAGTAAATTCTGATTCCACACGTGGATAATACATTTTTCGTACATTATTATTTAATTGAATGTTACTATGTCTTTTTATGGTAGCATAAATTTAACAACATCACTCTGACTGAACAAGAGTTGATTACACCATGCAATGCAAGAACTATCAGACATGACAATACCACAATATGACAACACTTCAACAAATAATTTCATATTCATCCCTCTCGGTGCGTTTCAGACCGTTTATCTTGTCAAGGCATTTGTTAGTTCATCTGCAAAATTATCACGAGATTTGACATAATCAATGTTTATTGTACCACTTGTCAAATATGATATCACAACAAAATATGTTCTCCTCGTGAGTCTGAATTTATCATTCTAATAACAATTTTACATTCTACCAATAATATTTATATTATCACAATGAATCAAAATTTGAGAAATTGATTTCTCAAAATAAAGTGATTGATATAATAAGTCTCTACATCAATTCACTTTTTCATTAGTTGAAGTTAAATCAATTAGTTCAGCCTCCATGGTAGAATTAGAAATAACAATTTTTATTCCATAAATAGCACAAGTGTTGTCATCTGCATCAAAAAAGCATTTGAGTTGTAGGATATTATTTTATAAAATAAGCCACAAATTTTTGTACCAAGTAAATATACCTGGTTTGTTTATACCTGCTAAGTACTTCTTATGGAATATCAAGCCAAGTGCAATCCGTCACATATCTCATATTTCTGATTAGGCTATCATACTCTATTTTTTTATCACACTATTTTCACAAATTTGTATCAAAAGGAGTTACAAATCGCGTACAATCAACAAAATTGTGCTTCACAAAATTTTCAACAAAATGGGACTTATCAAGAAAAATTTTATCACATGTTCTATGATATTTTTTATTCCAAGAATAAAATTTATTACACCCAAATATTTTATTTCAAATTGGTTACCCAACATATTTGTAATATTTTCTTTGATAACACCTATGTTGGAGTCAAACATCATCAAATCATACAAAAATAAGTGAATTATTTCATAATTGATACATACACTTGTAACACTCTTTTTTAAACCATTCTCAAAGATGCAAAAATCACATGATAAATATTTTTCTCATTTTATCAATCACCAATATTTTGAGAATTTAAATATCAATTTATATTCATGAAAAGTAGTATCACTTTATTCATGAAAAATATTAGAAATGTTTTTTAATCTTGCCTCCGTTTGAGTTGAGCAACTAGAAAAATATTTTACCTGTTCATCTCTTGAAAAGATCTTGTGATGTTGAAGTGGGGTGATGTTGATATCTCCAATCTTGATATCCGTAATTTTTCAAACTATAACAAGAACAGATCACCTTAAAATTGATGGTGATTATACCGTAAATTATAGTTGAAAATAAAATAAAAATAAATAAATAAATAAATAAATATTCAGGTTGAGGCGCGTGTATCTCACTCTCTTTAAGGAGATTCAAGTCCACTAAGGTATAATCTTCACCGATCCAACAGTAAATACTCTTGACTTGTCTCCTCCAGGATACAACGACCCAACAACATCGTATGACTCAAATAACTCCGGATTAGTTGAAGAGTTCAAAACTCAAACATCTTCCTTCAACATAAAAAATTACTCTTCTTTTGTATAGTAAATTAGTTGAAAACTTAGAATATTATTTCTTTTTTCTACACTCTCTTTCACAACTACTACATTACTTTTTTACATTTCTCATAATTTTCATACACAATACAATGATTCTCATATTACAGCTCATGAAAGAAATACCTCTATATATAGGTGTAAGAATTTTTTTTCTAGATTAAATAACAAAGTAGTGGGTTAAAATATTGTAGAACATGGT
>JACEIK010001358.1:129008-140690 GCA_018107945.1 Datura stramonium
TCATATAAAATCACATGAAAATGTATAAAATGACTTAGATAAACAAGACTAATTTAAGTTATAAAGCGTATCACGGGCATGCTATTTTTGCCCGTGATCAGCTTTCAGGTTGAGTTTTAGGATTCAAATACGCTAGACTAAATCCTTCTAAGACTGCTAGTTGCAAGTTACGAACTCGCTTCTCAACTATTCTCCCGAATAGCCAAGAACTATCTCATGAACCCTAACACCTATATTCCTATGGTTGCAGGCGAAACATGAGGCGATAATTGACGATACTTGGCTCAACTAAGTAGTGTTTCAGGGTATATCCCTATTCTCAATAATGAAATCAGCTCTTGAACTTTTCTGACAAGATATTGAAACATAATCTATGCTTCTTTTAACCCTCATTAGTTCCCTCTCCCGAGTTCAACTAACGAGCCAATAGATAATATTCAAAAGGTAATCAGACTAGTGAATAAATATGAAATCAAGTAAGCATAAACAATCTTAAATAGAAGAATCAAACGTCTAGCATAAATAAATATTAAAACTACAACCATCAAGCTTTGGCCAAAACCCTAGAATAGGGAGTTTAGCTACTCATGCTCAAGTGTAAACCCACATAAATCATCATTCGAGTCACAAAGATAAAGAGTAAAGAAGAAAAATCTAAGAAGAAAATGGACATCTTGTCTCTTCCCCAAAACCTACATATAATGATTGATATATCCTAACAAATGCCCTAACAAAGTATTTATAAGCATGGTAACAAACTCCCCTTTTTTCCTTAAGTAATTCAGCTTTTGGACTTAGAAAAATAACTCCTGGATAAGCTCTGGCATGCCACTTCACCTATCTCGCTAGACTTGGCTTGAATTTCTTCTGAATTTTTGCTTCTGGTGTGGCACTTCTACTATCTCACCAAGGTGTTAGTCAAAATTCTGCAGTACAGGATCTAGCGCGCCACTTCTGTCAATGCACCAGAGTGTTATAAAATTTTTCCAAGCTAGGATCCTCTCTGGCGTGCCACTTCTCTCATTTTGCCAAGGTGTTGATCAAAATTCTTCTAAAGTTCGAGGTTTGGCGCACCACTTCAGTCATAGCACCAACCTGAGTATAATTTCTCTGAAGTTTAGGCTCTGGTGCACCACTTTTCCCATTTCACCAAGCCAAAATTTTTTTGAATTCATCTTTCTTCACACCGTGCACTATTTTTGAGTATTTTTTCATGTGTTACCTGTCAATATCATCTAAAAACATCTATTATCTCTTTTCACACAAGCATTCATGAAACCTTACATTTTATACGGATAATCATCTCAAAACATAATAAAAGATGGATAAAAATATGGCAAATGAGCATAAGAATATGCACAACATCACCACTCCATACTTAAATCATTGTTCGGCCTCGAACAATCCGTACTTTAATGCAACAAATATTCTTTTCATACCACTTGTCACCTCTATCAATTCTCACCCAAGCAACTAGAACAGAGCACATTAATAAGTGGTTCATCAATTCATAAATAATTCACAACATATACACAAAAGTTCTTCACATTTGAAACTACATACTTTCTATAACTGATTCATCTTTTTAAAATTGGGCCAACATGATTAAGTATGAAAAATATGACTTATAATACACAGACTCTGAACATCTTGTTCCCTCATTTATTTTAGTGATGTTCCTTCCCTCATATTATCAATTTAAGAACTTGGAACATAAGTAAACAAGGCACATTCACTCTTACAAATGATGTTTCATACACATGCAACATGTCATAGGCTTGCCTCTCATGTATAGTTAGATTACTTAATGCCTAACTTTGGGACCATGTTTCGGGTCTCTAACCTTAGAGTTNATGATGTTTCATACACATGCAACATGTCATAGGCTTGCCTCTCATGTATAGTTAGATTACTTAATCACTTCAAAAAGAATAAGATCATAAGGACTTTTTCTAGTTGTAATGTGTTAAGGGACAAGTAGGAATGATTTTATCAATAGTGGCTACCAATCCTAAGCACTTTAAGACATTTTTACTTCATCTTTCTTGTCCCATCATTTTTCCTCACTGCTCACCTTTTCTTTCACTCATCCCCCTTTTCTTTTCTCATGCACCTTTTTACACTACTTGACTGCTAGTTTCTGCTTATAAGATCAACCAAAATAATTAGTTATTAAGAATCTTTTCTTTATGTTCTAGTAGTAAGTAACATTTTATTTTATGGGCACCCCTTTTTCCTATTTTCTCATCTTGCCATCCAAATTTTTTCTTTCCTTTCCCTTAACATTGTTACACCGGTGGAAACTTCATTCTTAAATCTCAAAGTGCATTAGAATATCTTTGGATCAAACTTCTGGAGGTATCACAACAAAGGGAATAAACTTCTTTTGTGGCTAATAAGAAAAATAAGGCTTATAACTCAATGTGGTTGACTAGGAATAATGTTAAAGGAGGTACAAAAACAATGGACAAATATGGGTCTATCAAAGAAATTCCTTAATCATATCTTATCTTTTTGATAACTACCTATCACGCACACATATTAGGCAATTTCTAGATGTTACTCGATATACAAAACAAAATAATTTCAAGCTCACCCCTCATGGCATCGTGATCTACGTCAGTTTCTTTGACCACATATCCACACAATTATATTGAATAAATTTTCATTATTAAGCCCAAAAATCTTTTTCTTTAAGTCAACTTAAAGAATTCATGTATTTCTCATGGAATTTTTACTTCTCATGCATTCAAGATGACCACTTTATTGCTTCTAGCTTAATTTCCAAGTGGAGTGTCAAGAGCACACAAGTGGTAAATTTTTTACTCCAACCTAAAAATAAAAAAATTATGATCAACTTTCCCTTAAGACGGTCGTCATCCAACCATCATCGGGACCAGTCACTACACCTATGACGGACTCTAAAAAAAATTTGACTCTTAATTAAACTAAATAAAAAACTAGAGACGAATAAGCACATAACATAGCATCATTCAATTTGAACAGCCATCCACATACTAACTATTACAAACCAAGCTAACTAATACAAAAATTTGATAACCATTACTACAACCCACTATAATAATTTAGCGAAGATAGAATAAAAATGAAATCTATTTCCTCCACTTCACACTTAAACAATGCACTATCTCCAATGCATAAACATGTCATAGCAAGTAGGGAGAAAAAAAAATTTTGGGCCTCTAAGCACAGTCATCATCATCAGGATTAAAATCCTGATCGTCATCAGCATCTTCTGCATCATCAACTAACATTACTCTACTGGTGGCATCATCCTCATCATCGTCATCAACTGCATTAGTCAGCACTGTAGGCTCATTATCATCTAATGGCTCCTCAAAAGTCGGCCCCATCTTGCACATCATCATAGAACTATCTGTGAGCGTGTACCGATCCTCTAGTTCATACATCTCCTCAACAGTCGCAGGTCTACCCCCAATCTTCAACTGCATCTCAAACATCCCAAACATACGACCTCTTCAACTGTCATTCTGAGCATGACGCTCAGCTGGAGCGAGAGTTGGGCCAGATGTGGTGCTTGACTCCTTAACCTTTGTAACATCAATCATCTTTCTTGCCAAGTGCCTTGCTAAGGGTAAGTGGAGGTTAGCCTCCTCTTTGTAAATATCAAGCTCCCTTAAGAACTGAGTCAACAAGCTGCCATAACAATACTTCCATTGGCAATTATCCTTGGACCATTGCATATTGTCCCTAAGCACTGCTCCAAAGTTAATTGGCAGCCTCTTCATCAGTATGTACACCAATACTACCCTCTCTGGAGTGATCTCAGTGATATTTTTTTTTAATGAAAGGAGTAAAACACAAACCAACTTAACCTAAACTCTAGCCTCCTTAGTCAAGGAGAAGAAGAGTATCGAATGAACACCTGTCTCACTTCTTGCCCACCGGGCAGCTGAATGCTCTTCGTAAAATATATGGTGAATGTCACGATATGAGGACCTCTCAAGTAATAAAAAATAAATCTCTGTGTCCATCACTGGCATGCCAAGGATGGCATTAAAAGACCTGGCAGTGAAGCGGACCACTCGACCTCGTACCTTTGATCTTTGTGCTTTCCCCATAAGAGGTGTTCCAATTGGCATAAAATTCCCTCACTAAGGTGAGGTTTCACTCATATGACTACGCAAACACATACCCTAGCCCCAACTCACGGACGGTATTACAAATGGTGAGAAACTTAAGTGCCAGACAACCTTCATCAATCCAATTCTAGGACATACTTAGCTTACTTTTGAGCATTGAACCACCTGAGTCCATGCTCCTCCACAGCCTTAGCTCCAAACCTCCTAGAAGGGGGTGCCCTTGGGACCAAGGAACTCACTACAACTCCTTTCCTAAGCCTTTTGAATTCTTTCCTTGAGGTTGCCACCTCCTTGCCTTTGTTTGCTCGTGAATCCATAACACCTGTCAACCCAAAATCAATGTTAACAGCAAATTAGTTCATGAACATCAAGGCTATTTAATTAGGTGTAGGATACGCAAAACAACCCCACTCTTAATTCGTTGCATAATTGTGAGAATTTATCAAATAGGATACTCAGACTTCCCCTATTATCATGCCAAATCTAATCAACCCAATTCATTCACAAGCTTTACGCTGCAACTCACATTCCTCTTTTTTTTAAAAAAAAAACTCTATTCACAAGAGTGCTTCAAATTAGCCACTCACTTCACTTCCCCAATTCTTAATTCACAACAACCCAATTGTGAAAGTAGTCACAATATAAATTCAACCTACAATTTACACGATTTTCACTAACTTTCCACAATGAATTGGTATAAATTTTCAACAACCTAATATTTTTAAAACTAAAGCATCATAATATTAAAGCAACTTCTTCCTTCAAAAAAATACTCCAAATTCAAGAATTTCATAAAAATATCTACTACCCATGCACCACCTGTCTTCACACCCAGAACTTAAAACCACAAAATTCAACCAAAACAATCAACCCAATCAAGGAAGCATCATTATTATGGAAGAACATATGATTTTTAAACCATGAAAAACTCACATTATGAAGTTTAAGATTCTTGCCAACAATGGTGATTTTTGATTTTTTTGATTTGGTGAAGGGAGGGTGACAAGATCATGCTTACAAAAATAAATACCAAAGAAAGGAAAAAACTTACTTTAGTTGAAGATTCTTACTTCACCAAGCTTTGGAGAAGACAACAATAGAGGGGGGGGAGAGTTACGACTATGAGAGAGAGAGAGAAAACTCTTTTTTTATTAGAAGATGAATGTGAAATAAAATAAAGGGTATGGGTAAGGGGTTTATATTAATTTAGGGTTCTTGGGTAGGATTTGAACCATTGACCCAAAAAAATTTTACCCAAATTACCCCTAGCACGGCGTGAAATTCAGTTTACCATACACTTAGAAAAAAAATTTATTGGTGAATTAGGCCTGGCGCGGCGCACCAGCCACTATGCCCACCTGGAAAAAAAAATTTCTCAAAAGTTTAACAACTGCCGCACCACGCCAGGTATTTCGCCCCAGACTTAAGTTTTTTTCAGCTTCGTTTTACCTCTTTTTCTCCTCAAATGCCCTTTTCATCTCTAAAAAAAATATATTAGAAAGATAGGTTGCCTCCCTCTAAGTACCTTACTTATAGTCATGGCACGACATTCACGAGATGCCTCCTGTGCAGCGCCTGATTTAACATTGCGGTACGATGCAAGACTTCTCACTCCTTCAACCGAGCGAGATAATTTGTAACTTGAGTTCCTGTTGGTTCTTCTTGAGACACATGCTGCTCTAAGGCCTTCTTAGACCTTCCAGGTTCTACTATTGTGACGGTCTTTAGCTCCTCAGAGTGGGGTGGCAATCTTGCTGCCCGGAATATATCAAATACTTCTTTCTGACCATCCACAGTCATTGACATCTTACCTGACCTCACCCTTATAACTACATCAACGGTAGCTAAGAATCCTCTTCCTAAAATGATGAGAACTACTTCGTCAGCTTCATTGTCAAGGATAAAAATCCACTGGCAAGATGAACAGTCCTGCTTTGATCAACACATCTTCAATGATACTGTCGAGATAAGTGATAGATTTGTCAGCCAACTGCAGTGTCACTGTAGTGGGACGTGGTTCTCCTAACCCCAAAATTTTGAACCATGATGCAAGCATAAGATTGATCCTTTCACCCATATCACACAATGTTGAGCCAACCTCTTTGCTTCCAATGATGATTCCATAAGCTTTCGGGGTCCTTCAACTTCGGTGGAATCTTGTATCTCACTTGGAAATTGCACTCCTCTGTGAGAGCCACAATTTCAAACTCTGTGAGCCTTCTTTTATTGACCACAATATCCTTAAGATATCTGGTGTACTTTAGAACCTCTTGCAACAACTCTACCAATGGTAGATTCACATTCACCTGCTTCAAGACATCTAGAAACTTCTTACAAGTTGTGTTCTCCTTCTGCTTTCTAAATATCTGTGTAAATGGAGGAGATGGTCTAATTTCTGCTGCTTTTGGTTGTGAATGACTTGGCTCTCCAACCTCTTGCTTTGACTCTGCAACTTGTTCTGCCTCTGCTTTATTGTCTCTGGGTATTACTTCACCCAACTCTTTTCCACTGCGCGAAGAAATTGCACTGACATTCTCCTTGGGGCTCTTCTCAATATCGCTCGAAAGTGTCCCTTGAGGTCTGTTTGTCTGTTGAATGGCCAATTGGCCCACTTTCCTCTCCAACTCATGGATGGACTTCTACATCTCATTAACAACTTGAGTTTGCTGAACCATCCATTGCTTCAAGTCTCCTCCAAAGAACTGCTAGGTTGCTGGCCCTGAGGTCTCTAAAAGTTATTTGAGGGTCTCTGAAAGTTCTGATTTCCTCCCCATGGGGGATTAGATGCATTCTTGTACCTTGATTATAACTATTTCCTGCAAAACCTCCATTGAGACCTTATTTTCCCTTAAAATAGATAGATTCTAGTTTTAGTGGACAACCTAAATAAGCATGACTTTCTTCACATGCTTCACATGATGACAATGGAGCTTGAACTTGCTGAACCTGATGAACCTGACTTACTGCTGGTGTGGTCACTAGCTTGCTGATCATATTCACCAACTAATATCTGCCTGAATTGCAGTCACACCATCAACCTCAAGTTTTTCTAAAACTTTGATTGTTGTAAAACCTCTTCTTGAGTCCTAATAATCTTGACTTCCAGCTGACATGAGATTCAACAAAGCCTCTATATCATCATAGCTTTTCAACAAGATTTGCCCATATGCAGTAGCATCAAGTAGAATCTTGTACTCTGGTTTCAGTCCCTATATGAAGTTATGCCCAATGATCTCCTTCGACTGCATGTGATGTGGGAAATCTGGCAGATATCCCTTGTATCTCTCCCAAGCTTGAGTCAAGGTTTCACCATCCTTCTGAATGAACCCTGAGATCTTTTCTCTCAACTCCTTTGTTCTCCTCAAAGAGAAAAACCTATTTATGAACTTGTTGGAAAGAGATTTCCAAAAAGTGATGAATCCTGCTGACTCATTTTGAATCCATTCTTTTCCCTCTCCAATCAATGAAAACAGGAACAAAGTGAGCTTAACATACTTATCAGAAATATTTAGAAAATAAAAATTCTCACATAGTTCCACAAATGTCATCAAATGCCTATGGGGATCCTCATGCGCCTTGTCGTGATATTGACAAATATTTTGAACCAACCACACTTTTTCCTCCTTCAACTTAAAATTTTCAGTGATAGTCGGCTTGATGATCACTTTGGAAGCGTTCTTCAAGTTCGGCCTAGCAAAGTGTAGCACTGGAATCTAACTTGGTTGTTGTCCCGTTCTTGCTCATTGTTCTCTACCATTGATTCTTTCGATTTCCGGATCAAAGTGAGCCAAGGGTTGTCCTTGACTTTGAGTAGCTGGATACACCGAACAAACAACACCTGAAATATTCAACAACCACAAATCGACGTAAAATTTGGAATAGTGGAATATAAATTCCAACCACAAACAATTAATCAATATTCACGTCCCAAGAAAAGGCGCCAAAAACTTGATATTTTCAAGAAAACGCAAGCGTATGTTGTCGTCAAGTAATATAGGACGGTGAAGTCCCAATATCATACCCACAAAGACTTGTCAAATTAATTACTTAAGTCAAATCTTTATTTCACTATTCAAGAAAACACAAGTAAAATTTGAAAAGAGTTTTGAGATTACTTTCAAATACAACTTGAAAGGTAAATTAAGGATAATAAAATAAATTTGTTTGCAAGAGAGTTGTAATTCAAATGATGATTAAAATTAAGATCTTGGCACTTTTGCTTTCACGTTGAGTTTTAGGATTCAAATACGCTAGACTAAATCCTTCTAAGACTGCTAGTTGCAAGTTACAAACTCACTTCTCAACTACTCTCCTGAATAACCAAGAACTATCTCATGAACCCTAGCACCTATATCCCTATGATTGCAGGAGAAACATGAGACGGCGGTTGATACTTGACTCAACTAAGTAGGGTTGCAGGGTATATCCGCCTCCTCAACAATGAAATCAACTCTTGAACTCTTTGACAAGATATTGAAACCTACTCTATGCTTCTTTTAACCCTCATTAGTTCCCTCTCCCGAGTTCAACAAACGAGATAATAGATAATATTCAAAAGGTAATTAAACTAACGAATAAATATGAAATCAAGTAAGTGTAAACAATCTTGAATAGAAGAATCAAACGTCTAGCATAAATGAATATTCAAATTACATCCATCAAGCTATGGAAAAAATCCTAGAATAGGGAGTTTAGCCACTCATGTTCAAGTGTAAACCTATAGAAATCATCATTCGAATCACAAAGATAAAGAGTAAAGAAGAAAAACCTAAGAAGAAAATGGACTTCTTGTCTCTTCACAAAACCCTGGATACAATGATTGATATATCCTAATAAATTCTCTAGAAAAATACTTATAAGAATGGTAACAAATTTTCTTTTTGCCTTTAAGTAATTCAACTTTTGGACTTAAAAAAATAACTCCCGGACAAGCCCTAGCGCACAACTTCACCTATATCGCCGACTTGGCTTGAATTTCGTCTGAAGTTTGACTTTTGGCGTGTCACTTTTACGATCTCACCAAGGTGTTAGTCAAAATTCTGTAGTACGGGACCTGGCGCGCCACTTCTCTCATTTTGCCAAGGTGTTGTTCAAATTCTTCTGAAGTTCGAGGTCTGGCACACAACTTTAGCCATAGCACCAACCTGGGCATAATTTCTCTAAAGTTTAGGCTCTGGCGCGCCACTTCTCCCATTTCATCAGGACAAATTTTCTTAGAATTCTTCTTTCTTCACACTTTGCATCAATTTTGAGTATTTTTCCATGTGTTACCTGTCAAAATCATCTAAAAACATCTGTTAGTTCTTTTCACACACACATTCATGAAACCTTGTATTTTATAAGGATATTCATCTCAAAACATGATAAAATATGGATAAAAATATGACAAATGGGTAAAAAATATGTTCAATATCAATTCATTGATATACCATCGTGTTTCCTTTCTCAACAATGTTTTTAGAGGAGTATAGTGTTTGTGGGTCCATATACTTAGCCATTATAAGTTCTTCCACAACTTCTGTAGTTTCTTGACGTCTAGAGTATTCTCTCCCTTAATGAGCATGTGTGTTTATTGCAGAATTTTCTGATCTTGAAAAGTCCAATATCATTCAGAGTCGATGAGCGCAAAAATCATGAAAAATTGTCTACAGGACAAATAATATAATAGTTGTTGATTTACAAGTATAAATCTTCAAAACGCTAATCAACATATATTATTCGCAAAAACATAATACAATTGAACACACTTTAATTTAGAATACTAACTCATACCTACTAGCACACACATTTAATAATGAAGTAAAATTGCTTGACAAAGGCGTAGTGTTTCATGATCTTCTTAAGAGTTTTCTTATCCTAATAAACATATTTAATCTCAACAAGCAAATTTTTGAGAGTCACTTATTATTTTAATTCACTCAACTTCAACAATCTCAACATCTCTATTAGGCATCATATCAATCAATCGAATTGAATTATCTAAATATAGTGATTGTGTCTCCTGGCTATCCTGTAGTGACTGGCCACTAATTTTCCCAAGATTATTGTATTTTATTGCATCCGTAGCTTTGTCCTCCAATGAGATATATAAAGGATACATACAGAAGAAATTTGTGTTCACCTTTTTTCTTTTATCTAGATATACACGACATCAGTATCATTCTATATCCTTAACGCAGGCATCTATCACTTACGAGGTATTTAATCTTTAAATATAGAAATGTTGTATCTACTCCTAGCTGTGAAGCAACTGTATCAATCAATCCACTGTAACTTGTATTTTAATCATATAGTATTCCTTCAATTGTAAAATTGACGTATCAACCAGTTTTAAAAATAGGTCATGAAAGTAATATATTCACATATTCGTCACGCATAACATCAACATTTACAAAGTAATTAAATTAGCACCAGATATAACACCAATATTTGTATGCGCAATTACTTTCAGTTCATGACAAAAAACTATATGACTGGATGACCAAGTAAATCGATTAACATCAAATATAAAATTAATTTTTATATGATGCAATTCATACCACTCATGAAACTTATCTCTATGTCTATATCAAAAATTAATTCAATTAACACAAAAAATAACACCAACATCTATATGGTGCAACTAATACCAATTATCAATTAAACAATTTATTGCTGGATCATCAAGTAATTCAATTAACACCAATCAAAACATCTATATTTTATATGCAAAAACTGATACCAAATTACAATCATTCATTCATGAACTTCTTTTTTATATCAATTAATCAAACAAGCAGTTTAATCTAATATAACATATANATATATATACACACCACCATACTGAATCAAAATTGCATAAACATTATCATCGTTCATATTCAAATAAAAGATCTACCCCTCGTTCCTTTTCTGAAGATAATATTATTGTGAAAAATCAATTGCAGAAAGTTAATTTAATCATATATTGATAAAAGAAGAGAAAGAACGATCGATTCTATGTGATAATGGTTAACAGCAACAATCTGGGAGAAATTTATGGGAAGAAAATCATGTTACTACCATAAATTAAGGGATATATTTTTTACCATATTTTATTAAGTTTTATAAAAATTCCAATGCTGTGTTTTGAAAAATTAAAACTCATGCATTAACTTTTATATAATATATTAATGTTTTTTCTCCCCACAATATATTAATAAGCCCAAAGTAGAAGTTCAGGGTTTGATTTGATATCAAATGATCCTGCCTAGGTCATTTTCACCTAACTTTGCCCTCGCCCTCTCAGATTTTTGAAGAAGCACAAAAATGGTCCCTCCACCCCTCGCGCGCACACACACAAGAAGAAGAAGATGAATCTGGTGGGAAAGATCTCTTCTATTTAGATTCTCTCACACCTTTTTTCTCTCATGGTACAACAACTTGTAAATTGTAAAGAGAATTAGGGTCCGTTTGGACATGATTTTAAATTATAATTTGAAAATCAGCGATTTATAATTAGTGAATTTAAAATTATTTGGATATATAAGTTATATTTTTTTTTAATCATAAACATGCAAAAATCTTTAATTTGTGAAAC
>JACEIK010001358.1:156695-176303 GCA_018107945.1 Datura stramonium
CCCCCACTATCATCCTCATAGTTATGATATATACAAGTAATTTTAGGATAATATTTTTTACCTGCATACTGAACACAGAAACATAAGTGAAAAACAACTTGTTTTTCTAGAAAACATTTTTCTTCATGCCAAACACACCCATAGTGTTTACAAAAATAGTATTGGCCACATTCATCACAATAAATGTGAGAAAATAAAACATTACTAACCCTTTAATAAAATATAATACAATTTTAAAATGCTCTAACCCAAAATATGAAAAAACCATGTGTATAAAAATCAATATTATTATAAACATAACTATATCTCAATGACTCCTCCTTTACTTATTGGAACAAAGAATAAAACAATTGTTGAATGAAGTGTTTACTACTAATTCATTTCACACTTTCCCAATTTTGTGCTACTTCCTCACGTATTAAAGTGCAATTCACGGAGCTGTTCATGTACGATTCCTAGCACATAGCACCTGGTTTTTCAAGATATGGCCATCAAGTTATTGAAATCCTTTATTTAGTCTTGAGATTGACGATGTTTTTTGGAGCCCGTATGGATAGCACTGGAATACACCTAATAAATGGAATATAACAATATGAGATAAAAATAAACATAAAAAAGTTAAAAAGTAGTTCGACCCATTAAAATTTTCGCTATGCGCAGGGTTCGAAAGAAGCTTGGAAATAGTGGATAGTATTTTTAACATGCAGTTAGTGAACCTTTATTTTTATTGCTAAAACCTGCTAAATATGAATGCACTACTCTGAATTTTTCTTTTGTTGGTACTATAAGGGTAAACAATAAATGAAACAGTATACTCATCAGAACTTTGATAAACCTAGGTCGAAGTTCAGACATGTCCCTTATATTAGATAAAATATATGACAACAACTTAGCGATACATAATACTTAGCATAGTTATTAATGCAACAACAACTATAAATCAGAGAAGCATTAATTTGTGACTTAGATGATGTGCATAGTAATAACAAACACAAAAAATGAAACAGGGAAATATCGAGATCAGAATATATTCCAAGAACACAAGAATTAAGATTAAGATCCAACTGAACCAATTAGATTTTAATCTTTCAATTTGAACATTATATTTATGTATTCACCTTGAGTTGGGAGCACTAATATGTGTTCACACTCTTTCAAATCTACCTTATGACCTCCTGTCACAATGGAAGACTCCTTCTAATTAAGGGAAATACATAATGATTTCTGCGATAGCTGGGAAAGCTAAGCTAAGTCATAATCTTTTCACTACGCTCTAGCAACTTCATATTAAAAAGGATGAAAATCAACAAAAGAAATCAGATTCTAAATTACAGGAATTAGCTTTTGTATTTGGCATAATGTTCAAATGGAACGTTTAATATGGAGATAAATATTAGTATTATGACATCCACCCTAAAGATGCAACGGTCCATACAAAGTCAATTGTAGTTTTTTGGGTACACGGATTAGGGTAGCAGGATAGTAGGGAGCTTTGTGTGATGTTGCTTTCTCGTTCTCAGAGGTAGGCCTAGTATTGCTCTTATAGTTCCTTGTCCTTTATTATTTGTTCCTACCTGTTGTTACTTGTTTATCATTTAGTATGTTGTTGTTGTGTGTTTTTTAGGTGCGGGTGCTAGTTGTTGTTTTGGCATTATATGTTGTCTCCTATGGTGCTATTATGTTGATGGGTCTGTCTTTCTTAAAGCTGAGAGTGTATCGGAAACAGTCTCTCTACCTCTGAGGTAATGGTAAGGTCTGCGTATATTTTATTCTCCCCAAACCCCACTTGGTGGAATTACACTAGGCTGTTGTTATTGTTGTTTCCATCTTACAAATAAAATGAACTCAAATTTGTACTTAACTTCAACTTCTCGCAAGTTGTAGAAGCTGAACTATCAATGTATTAAAAAGAATCATAGGTCAAGATCGACTCGAAGAGAATATAATTTTCCTTAAGGATGCAATTGTTCTTAAAGTAAATTGTAGTTTTTTCAATTTTCCTTTCCCACCTTACAAGTAAAATGACCTCAATTTGCACTTTACTTCACCTGTTCGCAAGTTCGTTAAGTTAAACCATCAACGTATGGAAAAAAATCAAAGGACAAGATCAACTCAAAAAAATAATATTGAAAAATTAATGTTCAAAATAGAAATTTCAGAGGGGTCAAATAAATAGGCTGATTGCCCTTTTCTATCCTGGAAGTTGATCCCCGTTGCCCAAAACCAACAAAGGTTAGCAGAAGAGGAAGAAGTAAAACATTACTTCATGTTATTTATTCGGAGAGTGCGTGTTTTGACTGCCACTTATATTCAAGCGCATTAAATATAGCTAACATATATTATATTTACCTTTGTTTTGTGAGAACAACGATCATAAGAAAGCATATATACAAGCCAAAATGTCAAAAGTGAGCTGCAGAAGTGATTTGCTTCACCTGCAAATATTTTTACAAAGAGAAGACCATCGATCAGTTAAGAGTAACCTGTGATATATATGCTTGCATGAGCTGGAGGAAAAACTGAGTTACATAATCTTTAGGTTGATTACTTCTTAAAAAAAACATTTACATTTAAGTTTTGTTTAAATTTATCATCAAACAATTGACACAAAGTAAAGATTTAAAAAACTAAAGTTTTGTTTAATTTTTATTATGAATATAGGAGATCAGCAGTTGAAGATTAGTTAGAGCAGTGTTAGTCGGTTAAGCAGATAGTTAGAATTAAGTTAGTTATAACTAATTATCATTGATAGAAGTAGTTAATTAGAAGTTAGTTATAATTGATGCACTATATATAGTGCAGTATGTAACAGAGATTTGATTTTGATTTTTAGTATTCAATACAAGAGAGATTTCTCATTACTTTCTCTCAAACTCCTATTTAAACATTGACTATAGTCTTCTATTGTAAATCTCATCATGGTATCAAAGCTATTGGTATGCAATACATGAAAATCACAGCTACAAATTGCTTATCAGTGCAGAAAGTTCTTCACAGGAACTATTGCATTGGTCTAAAAGGCAGGTAGATCTGTGATCAATTTTATTTTTTTCTGTTGCTTCAGAGCAGTTATGGCAATTGGCAAAGGTGTACCTATGGAGACAACTAGTTCGACTAGTAGAGAGGAAATTATAGTCAATCATCATCATCCTCTCTATCTTCAAGCATGTGATACTCTAGCTAGTGCTCTAGTCTCTGTTTAGCTAACTGGATTTGATAATTACTCATTGTGGAGTAGATCTATGAAGATCGGGCTGCTAGAAAAAGGTAAGCTAGGATTTGTGACTGGTAAACATTCAAAGGAAATGTTCGATCCTTCTCTTCATGATCTCTGGGAAAAGTGCAATGCTATAGTGCTTTCATGGATTATGATCTCTATAAGTAGAGAACTACTCAGTAGTACTGTATATGCAAGAAGTGCACAACAGGTTTGGAATGATTTAAAAGAGAGGTTCGATAAAGTTGATGGATCTAGAATTTTTTATCTTCACAAGGAAATTGTAACTCTGACACAAGGAGTTTCATTGGTTTCCAGTTACTTCTCGGGATTGAAAGAGTTATGGATGGAATTTGATTCGCTTATTCCATGTCCTGGTTGTGCTTGTGATGAATCTAGGACCTATGTGGCATACTTCGAGTATCAGCGATTAATGCAATTCCTTCTAGGATTAAATGAATCATATAATTAGTCCAGAAGCCAAATTATGGTGATGGATCCTGCACCATCAGTAACTAAAGCTTACTCACTAGTAATGGCTGAAGAGAGTCAAAGGATAAGTCTAATACAGCTAGTACTGGAGCATCTAGTTCGAGTAATACAAGAGATATTGGTGAGGCTATGGCTTTCTTCAGTAGTCGAGGGAACACTGGTAAGAGTGGATAAAAAATTACACCAAACTTTGCAGGTGGTCAACATGATAATATGTCCTTCTTTAGTAATCAAGGCAACGACAACTCAACATTTATACCTAAGAAAGGTTTTAACAGCAATTTGTATTGTGATTACTGTCACTGGAGTGGTCATACTAGAAATATATGTTATCAATTACATGGTTACCCTGCTGACTGGAAGGGGAAGAAGGAGACTAGTCCTAGTTCTTCTCCTTCAGCAAATTATGCAGGAAATGTGTTTGATGCAGGGTACAATACAGGGCATTCTGGTAGTTATTCTACTGCTAGTCAAGGCCCTAAGCATGGGGACAGTTCAGGCTCTCATCAATTCAATTAGAGACAAGGTATGTTAAGATCAAGTGTTCCTTAGACTTTTTTGACTAATATATAGCCTCCACAGCAGTACTTACAGATTTTGCAGTTACTGGATCAAGGAAATAAAAAGAATGAAGGTGTTGCTAACATGAGAGCAGCAGGTATGTTGAACTGCTCTAATTTTATCTCTAATGAGGATAAATGGATACTTGACTCTGGAGCCTCAAAGTATATAGTTAATAAGTTGAATTTGCTTACACAGTACAATGTACTTACTAATTCAAAGGAGGGTAGAGTACATTTACCAACAGGAAGCTTGGCTAGAGATAGACATATAGGCTCATCTCGAATACTTGGAGGAAGTAAAATTATGAGTGTTCTACACATCCCTGAGTTCAAATACAATTTACTCTATGTGTCCAAATTCACACGAGAATTAAATTGTTGTGCACTCTTTTATCCTGATTTTTGCATATTTCGGGACCTCTACAATGGGAAAGTGAGGAGGATTAACAGAGTAGAGAGTGATCTTTATATTGTGACCATTGACTGTCCATTGAAGTCTCAAGGAGATCAAGTCAGTGCTATTTATAACACCACTACATCATGCTCAGAAGATTCTACAAAGCAGGCTAGAATAAGTGTATCTCTTTGGCATAAATGATTAGGACATGTTCCTATTGCTACTCTTCGCAAACTAAGTTGTTTTAGATCATTGTCTTTGGATACTACTGCTGATTTTTGTACTGTATGTCTACTAGCTAAAAATCCAGGTTATCTTGTACTACTTGCACATCTGATTGCTTTCACATTCTACATGTTGATGTATGGGGTCCTTATAGAGTGCTTCCTCATGATGATAAGAGGTATTTTCTTACCTTGGTTGATGATTATTCCAAGTATACTTGGGTGTTTTTGCTGAATTCTGAATCTGAAGTGGTAGTTGTGCTTAGAAAATTCCTTTTCATGATTGGCAATATTTTTGGCTCAATGGTGAAGGTGTTAAGGTCTGATAATGGATGTGAGTTTTTTAATTCACAAATGACTGAGTTACTGTAATCTCTAGGTATTATTCAACAAATTTCATGTGTATACACACCTCAGCAGAATGGTGTGGTAGAGAGAAAGCACGGGCATATTCTAGGTACAACTAGATCTTTGAGATTTCAATCAGGTATACCATTGAAGTTTTGGGGTTAGTGTGTCCTGACTAGTATCTATCTTATTAACAGACTATCATTTGTTGTTCTAAACATAAGACACCTTATGAGTTATTATATCATGTTCCTGCTTCTCTTGATCATCTCAGAGTATTTGGTTGTCTTGCCTATGCTACTGAGATAAGACATGTGGATAAATTTTCTTCTAGATCTATTTCTGTTGTTTTTCTTGGCTACTCTGAAGTACAAAAGGGGTATAGGTTGTTTGATCTGAACAACAAAGTCTTTTTAGTAAGTATAGATGTAGTATTCAAAGAGGATTGTTTTCCTTTCAAGTTCATAGGTTCCTCATCTTCCTCTCTTTCTTTTTTTCCTTCACTTTCTTTTCCTGGTTGTCTGCCTGATCCTCAACCTACTTGTTTTCCCCCTTTATCTTGTTCTGAGTCTGAAATTCTCCCTCCACCAGCCTCTTCTCCTTCTTCTTCTTCTTCTTCTTCTTCTTCTTCTCTGCCTGCTGCGTCCATCCCTATTCCAGCATCTATTCCTTCTATAGTCTCTCAGAATAAGATCCACTAGACCATCTAAACCACCTATTTGGCAGAAAGACTATGTTATCAATCAGCTTAATCACAGATGCCTTTATCCTGTTTCCAATCATGTTTCTTATCAGTGTGTTTCTGCTGCACATGGTGTTGCTCTAGCTGCTTATTCAGCTATTGTTGAGCCTAAATCATTTCTGAGGCTTCTTTTGATCCTAAGTGGGTGGCAGCAATGCAGTCTGAAATTGCAGCTCTTGAAGATAATAATACCTGGAGTATTGTTCCCCTTCCTCCTGGCAAGCAGCCTATAGGCTGTAAGTGGGTGTTTAAAGTGAAGTATTTGGCTTCTTGTGCTGTTGAAAGGTATAAGGCCAGGTTGGTAGGCAAGGGTTTTAGTCAGAAAGAGGGCTTGGATTATGCTGAGACCTTTTCTCCAGTGGCCAAAATGGTTAGTGTTAGGTTTGTTCTTACTGTTGTTGCTGCTACTAGAGATTGGCTTGTATTTCAGATGGATGTTCATAATACATTCTTGCATGGTGATATGGTGGAGGATGTGTACATGGTTATTCCACCTGGATTTTACAAACAGGGGGAGTTTGGTCATGTCTGCAAGCTTCATAAGTCCTTATATGGACTTAAGCAGGCCCCTAGGAAATGGAACCTTAAGCTAACTAAAGTTCTAGTGTAACTTTGCTTTGTTCAAAGTCTGTATGATTGCTCTTTATTCACTAGAAAGGAAGGCAAGTATATGATAATAGTATTGGTGTATGTAGATGATCTTCTAGTTACTGGAAGTTGTTCAAGTTTGATTGAGCAGACTAGAAATGATCTGAAGCTTAGATCAAGATGAAGGACTTAGGGGAGCTAAAGTTCTTTCTTAGCATTGAGTTTGCTAGGTCTAAGGAGGAGTATATCACGAGTCAACGAAAGTATGCTTTGGAACTTATTTCTGAGATAGGTTTAAGTGGTGCCAAACCGGTACATGCACCTTTAGATCCCAATCTTAGACTCACATCTATTGAATATGACTCACATGTCAACACATCAGATAAAACAACAACAACAACAACAGTTGATCCTATTTTAGAGGATATTGGTAAATATCAAAGGTTGGTGGGAAGGTTGTTGTACTTGACCATGACCAGGGTGGATATTTCTTTTGTAGTGCAGGTTCTAAGTCAGTACATGCACCTAAAGTCTCTCATATGGAAGCTGCTCTCAGGGTAGTCAAATACATCAAAACAACACCAGGTCTAGGCTTGTTTTTGCCTTCACAAAGTTCAAAACTGCTAACAGTTTTTTGTAATTCAGACTGAGGTACTTGTCTACAGACAAGAAGGTCAGTCACTGGTTATCTAGTGAAGTTTGGTAATGCTCTTGTCACTTGGAAATTGAAGAAGCAAGAAATAGTGGCTAGAAGTTCAGTTTAGGCTGAGTTTAGGAGTATGGCTTCGACCATTGCATAGATAACTTGGCTTATTGGATTGTACAAAGAGTTGGGAGTGAATATCAAGCAACTAGTGAGTATACACTGTGATAGCAAGGCTACAATTCAAATTGCAGCCAACCCTATCTTTCATGAAAGGACCAAGCATTTTGATATTGATTGTCACTTTGTTAGAGAGAAGGTATTCAAGAATATGATTAAAACTCACCATGTTTCAACAAAGGAGCAGCTTGCAGATTTACTTACTAATAGTCTTGGGAAAACTCAACATCTATACTTGTTGTCCAACTTGGGGTTAAAAGATATACCATCAACTTGAGGAGGGGTGTTGTGAATATAGGAGATCAGCAGTTGAAGATTAGTTAGAGCAGTGTTAGTCGGTTAAGCAGATGGTTAGAATTAAGTTAGTTAACTAATTAGCATTGACAGAAGTACTTAGTTAGAAGTCAGTTACAATTAATGCACTATATATAGAGCAGTATGTAACAGAGATTTGATTTTGATTTATAGTATTCAATACAAGAGAGATTCTCTCATTACTTTCTCTCAAACTCCTACTTAAACATTGACTATATTCTTTCATTGTAAATCTCATCAATTTTAATGAATAATTTGCCCACGTATGGATTGGTAAGAGTAGCTGAGAATTTATCTAAAATAAAATTATGCTCTCTATGATTTAACACACAAGGAAAATGAACACATATTAATTAAAGTGCTTTTAATTTCGTCATACTGATAATTTAGTAAAAGAAAAAATAAAAGAGGACTGGCTCTTGCACTAACACAAATATTTATCATGTGGCCTGCATTTTACTCAGTCTTTTTGGTTGTATATCTGATTGCAACAGGATGAACAATTTTTAATTAATTATAGATTGTGAAATACCTCTTTGAAAGCCTTGACTTTTTAGAATTTCGATTGCATTCAAAACCTTGATTTCACCTACTGCCCTGTTGCCGCTGTCTAAGGCCCTCAATGGTCTGNATTGTGAAATACCTCTTTGAAAGCCTTGACTTTTTAGAATTTCGATTGCATTCAAAACCTTGATTTCACTTGAGCTGCTCACTCGATCATTCTGCAAAGAAAATTCACATCAAAAGTTAAAATTCAATTATATTTTGCTTTTACTCCATATACAATATGATATATACATTTATTCATAGAAGCTTTGAAAAAGACAGTTATCAAAAACATACTCAATATAATATCATAATGTGGGGTTTGGAGAGTGTAGAGTGTACACAAACCTTACCTATACCTCAGAGACAGAGAGACTGTTTTCAATAGACTCCCCGCTCAAGGATAAACACATCAAAGCAATCCAGAAGAGAAAATAATAGATGGAGAAAAGCATGTCATGACAACCTCTGAAGGAAAAAAAATTAACATGATACAAAAGGTCCAAAAAACAATAGATAATATCAGAAGTCTACATATGAGATACCATAGGAGTAATACTACAACCACTCGTATGGGCATATTTGCTAAAACACACTCTACTCCCTATTAACCTACAATCCTGATCCGTGTCCTCCATATCCTCCTATCTAGGGCCATATCTTCGGTAAGTTGACATTGTGTCATATCCTATTTAATCACCTTTACCCAATGTTTCTTCGGCCAATCTCTACCTCTCCAGAAACTATCTCTCTACAACCTCTCACGCCTCCGCACTGAGGCATTCAAACATCTCCTCTGCACATGTCCAAATCATCTCAACCTCACTTCTCGTATCTTTTCCTCCATTGGCGCTACTCCCACATTTTTTCGGATATCCTCATTTATAATCTTATCTCTCCTAATATGACCACACATCTATCGCAACATCCTCATCTCTGCAACTTTATCTTCTAAATATGAGAGTTCTTAACTGGCCAACACTCTGCTCCATACAACATAGTCGGTCTGACCACCGCTCTGAAAAAGATAGTTACAAAGTAATATAAATGAACTTCTCATCAATTGCTAATTCATTTGGTTAATATCAGACCGGCTAAACTCCCAATTTGGTAGAGTAGAAGTATCCCATTGTAATGTTCAAAAGGGGAGAAATTATGTGAGGAACAACGAAAATAGAAATTACATGTCCATGAGAATGGTTCAACGAAATAGAAATAGAGGTTGCATGATTTTTTAATGCATCTAAAAGCCATAGAATGAACTAATATTATAAAGAATGTCTTATATTATAAAACATGTAATAGTAAATTTGGGTAGACAGTCTTGCCGGGTGTATAGTACAGATCATTTACTCTCAACGAAAACTAGGAAAAGGTTGAGCCGCAGGATCCTTGCACAAATAAATCATACAAAATGAAATCAGAATCGCCACAATTTTTTGATTTACACAGCAGTTTACCTATACATTGATACCTTAAAATTTAGTCTATATTTCACATTCCATCTCAAAAGTTTTTTATGACTTCTTGTTAAAAGCGATAACTCGTTTTAAACCAAATCAAATTAGAATTTATTTCACAAGGTAGGGGAAAGATGTAACACCTCATACCGTCGTTCTAAGAATTGAACTATTCTATGGTTGTGAGTAAAATCAATCCGAAAATTTTAAATAAATATTAAGTGTTTGGAGGAGTTGATCATAAGTTATAAAGTATTAAGAAAGTTTAGAATTGATTCGATTTTGGAAAGATCAAGTTTGAAGGTGTTAGACGTTTATGGTGTGAGATACTATTATAGATTTCACTCACGAGCCGTACCTTGAGTAGTGAATAGTTATGGAATAGAGGAGATACTATTAACTAAAGTAAAAAGTCATTTACGAGCTGTATGTTGGTCGTAGGTGAAAGGCTATGCAAAGACGATAAGAACAGTAAAGTTTTTGTTAAGTTTATGAGTAAGGGTAAACTTTAAAGGAGTATAACTCCCAATATATTTGAATCTAGAGAGTATGATACCTATCAAATCAAGGCACTTTGATTATAGTTCTAAACTCGTCTAATCGTTCGTCATTTGGACTTTTCTACAAAGAGATATAATTGTTTTACTAGAAGGTAGCAGAAGTAGAAATGTCTGCAACCTAGCAGAGTTGTGTGTGACATTCTCTATAACTTCCTCTGTAGCCTCACAGAGATGGTTGCGGCCTCACAGAGATGAGTGTGGCCAGCACTATTGAGTCTATGTATAAATACCCCAAATGACGTTCTAACTTCATTCTTCACTTTTCTATTCACGCAAAGGTCTCCAAGAGTTTCCAACGTGAAATTTTCTACTCTCATCCTAAGGAAAAGTAAGAGTTCTCCATTATCTTAAAAATGATTCCATTAAATTATATAGATAAATCTAATATCAAATTATTCTTCAATCGCTAAGAACACCAGGAACCACACTTGGGTTCGAGAAGTGAATTGAGCTACACTTCTTCCACCAATATTGAACTCTACGAGGATTATTTCTCCCTGATACTAATTGTAAGACGGAGAATAAGGTATTTAAGTGTATCTCAAATGCTAAAACACTTTATTTCATTCATCACACGACGTTTCATGAAAGTTTCACGTAAACCCTTCTTCTTGAATTGTAAAGGTTAAGGTCAAGAATGTATGTCTATGATGAATAATTTATAAAACTCTATGAGTTCCTATATATGTTTTATGATCATTCTTGATTCGTCCATGAGTTTCATGAATCTCTTATGAAAAGTTTCAATAATTTTATAAACTACGATTTTTCCTCTACAAAAGAAAATTCAATGATTTAATGAATTATGATTTTTCCTCTACAAGAGAAGTTTCAAAAAATTTATGAATTTTGACTTTTCCTCTACAAGAGAAGTTTCAATGATTTTATGAACTATGAGTTTTTCTATAAAAGAGAAGCTTCAATAATTTTATGAACTATGATTTTTCCTCTAAAAGAGAAGTTTCAATCATTTTTATAAACAATTATTATGACATGATGAATGATGAATTCAAAGGTCGCATGATAATGATGAACTATGATTATGATATAATGATGACTTATGATTATAAACATGATTGATTAATTATGATTTCGAGTAAATCATGTACACTACGTAATGAAAGGGGAGTACTATATTAATCGAGACGACTTCATGCCTAAAACAATATATGCCAATGTAGGTTATGGATCATTTTTGTTGGTACTGCCTTTTTTTGTGGACTCCTAGGAATTCCCTAAAATCAAAAAGCAAGAGAAAAGAGACCACTCGACCGATTTCATCCACTTTGGTTGGGGCGACTCCTTATGCGCCTCTGGTATGGGCTATTATTGATCCTTGCTAGCAAGCTATGTATGTACGTCTCATAACCCGACAAGGTATGAGATAGCTTAAATGATGGGACAGAGATCATAATCCATATTTATGTGATAGTTTTTGCCGATTAATGTAAGAACCTCCTACAATGGTTTAATCAATGATAATGAAGATGATTTTTAAAATATCAAACTACTGATTTTTTATTCTTGATTCCTTTATACTATATCTATTTTTTCTGGTTCTCCTTTCTATTTTCAGCTATGCTTATTTTACATACAGTACGATCCTATGTACTCACATTTCTTTTGTCAGGGGCACTGCATTATTTTATAATGCTGGTTTAGGTACTTAAATTGATGATCGAGCTAAATGATAGGATCTCTCTTATACTCAGCTATTAATGAGCCCAACTCATTCTAGGTTTATTCAACTTTAATTTACTTATTTTTTATTGTAACACCTCGTACCATCATTCTAAGATTTGAATCGTTCTATGCATGTGGGTAAAGCTAACCCAGAAATTTTTGATGAATTGTAAATGTTGGGAGGAGTAAGTAATGAGTTACAATGTGTCAAAGAAGTTTGGAGTTGGTTATAAATTGAAAGGATCAATTCGTTGTTAAGGAGGTGATTAGTCCATTTGATATCCATGTGCCAATTTGTGGAAAGAAAATTGTGTTTGGTGTCATACTCTAAAACTTGCCTAGTTACTTATGCTTTAGCTTAGGATTGATGTTGGGTTGTAGAGATGAGCTTAGACCTTCTTTGTATTTAAAAAACCCCATTTTCCTAAATGAATCTACCAAATGATGCATGTATCCCTAGTCTCCCCTTTTGAGCCTATGACACTTTTTCTTATTCAACTGCAATTGAAGCGGAACTAATTTTCAAGTTGACCCTATTTTGAACCATCATCGCTCCTTGACACCATGAAATGTGATGAAAATATGAAAAAGTGTGTGTTGGGGGTAATAAGGTGGAAAAGAAAGAAAAGAGCAAAAGTGATTAGTTTGACCACATTCCAAGCTATATTGAGCAAGAAAGAAAAAGAAAAGGCAAGAAAAGAGAAGAAAATAAATTGAGCTCACAACAACTACCTTGGGTTGTGAAAGATTTCTAAGAAAAAGAAGAAAACAAAAAAGTGAAAAAAGGAAATAAAAATGTGATGTCGTATTTGATGTACCGTGATTTTATAGCACTTTCGACGCTTAAAATCAAGAAATTATACACATTCCGGGTATGTTTATGTAGATATAATGATTTTGTGTTCAATGTTGTAGGAAAATAGGTTCGTAACGGGAAATAGGCAAAGTAAGGAAAAATTGGACAAAACTGGAAGTTGATGCCCAAGCCACGAGTCGTCGTCCTAAGGAACAACTCGTGCCTGGAGCCATGGGAAGAAATCAAAGATTGATGAAGAAGATCCAGTGTACTTAACGAATTGAAGGCAAGAATCTTTACTTCCGGTAACGAGTCGTTGTGACAGTCGTGGAGACTGGGAGGAGAAAATCTGAAGAAGTGTCCAGTGAAGGCAACAAGTGACATAACGAGTCATCGGGTGAAGTTGTAGCACCCCGTATAGATTAAGCAATAAATTTGTACTTTTAGATAGGAATAAGAGTAACTAATAGGCTACGAAGAAAGTTTTATGAGGTATTTGAGTCACTCTATGATCATATTTAAGATTTGACATCGATCAAGTTGTAAAACGAAATTCAGCAAAAGTGATCGCAAATTTTTTTTTTTGAAATTTAGGTCAAATGTCTAGAGTCTTTTCTCCCAATCTATAAGGTTTTAGGGGGTGTACGACCTATCAAATTAAAGGTATATGAGTCTAGTTTCCAAGACATTAAACCATTCATCAATTTGACTTCGAAGTAGAAAAATATTTGAGTTTAGTGAGACTGCACAGGTAGATACATCAAAAATGACTAAGGCGGTGGAGGATTATTTAATCCCCTTTGGTCAGTTATAGGTCATCAAAATACATTTTCCAGCAACAAATTTCGTATGAAACCTCTCTCAAGTCCTCTCCATGGTTTTCTTTGGGTTTTAGAGCTAGAAGTCATAAGTGCAAGTGATTTAGGTGTCGGGGAGTTGGATTCTTTAAGTAGATCGCGTCGTTGAATTGTGTTTCCAGCAGTTTGGTGGCTGCTTCGTGTTTCTGGTTGGTAAGTTCTTATTATTTGTTGGTTCTTAGTATTCTTAGGATGTTTAAGGAGTTGTTGATCTTGGTAGAATGTTATTTTAGATTTTCCACCGCCGAATTCATGAAGAACTAGTTAGTAAACTTTCTTTTGTGTTGTTTCTCTTGTTGGACCTTCTATCAGTGTGTTGGAGGTTTGTTTTCTGCTTTTAGGATATATCTTGGTGTACTTGGGGAGTGGAGGTTCGGCTATCTTGGGTTCATCGACGTCCAAGGTATGTCTAGGCCGTTTGTTCTCTTTTTTTGGCATGATTTCCGTAGACTTGTGTTAGTGTTATTGTCGTGCGTGTGGGCTTTCTTATGAAGCCTTGAATTTGTGATAGTTGTACCCTTGGTTGAGCTACTGGATGTATGGTGTTGTGGGTTAATATTGTCACAAGGTTGGGTTAGACTCGTGTGCCAGTGGGCACATCGTCGAGTCAAGCAACCCTTAAATTAGTTTGTGTCGCTTGACGCTATCATGAGTTGATTAGGGTCCTTACTTATGAAAATTGATTGTGAATTTTTGTGATTATGGTTGTATATTCTAATTGAGGCCTTGGGGTTTGTAGATACCCAACGCACGAGAGTGTTTCCGGCTGAGGGGTTGAGCCCAAGGGTTGATCGACCTACAGGGTTGAGGATGATGTCCTCCGTAGTGTCAAATCAAGACATGATTCGAGAGTGGTCCGACATGTATGAGCCTTCCTGGGATTGAATTGTTTCTCCCATATGGATTGATCTTGCTAACTAAACAACCGAGAGATGGTATGGCAGTGCCTAATTGATGATATATTTCACTTGTGTTATCTTTGTATTGATTGGTGGTGTTATATTGTTGTTTTGAGCTAGGTATGTGGATTGCTAGGTTATATTTTTTTGAGGTTGTGGCTCTATGTTTTGTCAGTTGTCTATTATCTCTAAACTATTGTCTTATAGTTGCCTCTCATATTCGGTACATTGTGTACTGACGCCCTAGTCGGGAACTGCATTCATGCCTGCAGGTCCTAACCGTCAGGTTGATCGAGGTTCCCGAGGTTGACTTGAGTTCCAAACAGGTGTGGTAAGCTCCAGCTTGTTTAGAGATACCTTTTTGTGATTTTGTGTACATATTGGGTAGGTCGGGGCCCTGTCCCGATTAGTATAAACATGTTAAACTCATTAGAGGCTCATAGACAGTACCTGTTGGGTTGTAAATGTTGTAGTAGGTCATATGAGTCCTTGTGTATGCCTTTTGGTTGTATGTGGTCTTGACGAACCTAGTTGCATAATACCTACTTGCCACGTTTTCTTGATTACTACTGTCAGTATGTTATTTTATGCTAAACCTCATTAGTTCCTTTGTTTTATATTTGGGCGTCATGTATGCTCTTATCAGGGTGGCACCAGGTGCCAGTCACGCTTTCTTGAATTGGGGTGTGACAGACTTGGTATTAGAGCAGTTCATGTCCTAGGGAGTCTATGAGCCATGTCTAGTAGAGTCTTGTTTATGTGTGCGTTGCGCAACATACTTATAGACAAGAGGCTAGGGAATTTAGGATGGTTACTCTTCTTTCTTAATCAAATCGTGTGCTAAGTCTGAAGTTGGAGAAGTCAGGTCTAGTCTTATGTTTGTTAAATTGTGCAGGGATTCTTGTAACTTGGAGAACAGCGGTCGGACAGTGGCTAGATATTACAACAGGTGAGGGTACCAACAGGGTACACCCTATAGAGACAGACCCATCTGAGGCCCAGGATGAGGCCGTCATTCCACCACCAGAACTAGTATCCCCAGCTAGAGATGTTCCGAGGGCTGAGCAGGTCCCGAGAGCTGTAGCACCTCCCCCAATTGTGATAGATCAGGAGTTGAGGGCTACAGTACAGTTGCTGGCCAAAGTAGTAGCAAGACAGCCAGAGGTTGGGGCACAACCAGGTGCAGAGTTTAGAGAACGTGCTGGGAGTTCCAGGACTCGAGAGTTCATAGCTTTGAATCCCCCAGATTTCTCTGAGACACGGGTAAATGAGGATCCACAAGACTTCGTGGATCAGTTGTATCGCATCTTCTGATTTATGCATGTCACTCCTATTAAGGCTGCAGAGTTGGCAGCGTTTAGATTGCGCGAGGAAGCGGTGTTGTGGTATGAAGGTTGGGAGCGCTCGAGGGGTCGAGATGCACCTCCGTTCATGTGGACTAATTTTGTTGATGCATTTCTAGACCATTATTTACCTTTAGAGGTTCGAGATGATAGGGAAAATCGGTTTTGACGCTTGGAGCAGAGAAATATGAGCGTGTGGGAGTATGTACTTCAGTTTGATTCGTTGGCCCGATAGGCTCCTTGTTTTGTTAGCACCATGCATGCCAGGATACATCAGTATGTAAATGGGTTGCTTCCAGAATATGTACAGCATTGCAGGGTTGCTACTATGCAGGCGGGTGCAAGCATAGGACGTATACAGGCGTTGGCACAGAGTTTGGAGGATGACAATTTAAAGCTTCTAAAACGGGAGCCAGCTAAGAGGGAGCAACAAAAGAGAATGAGGCCTGCAGACTTGAGGCCGGAAGACTTCCAGAGTGGATCACGGGGTGGATCTAAGCCACGATATCAGGGGGAGCCATCTGGATATTCGACACCAGCAGTATCAGGTACAGAACCTAGTCATGGTACCCTAGTGGAGGTAGGATAGAGACAGTCTAGAGGGTTAGCAACACTGTTTTGCAGAGTATGCGGTAGGAGGCACGCAGGTAGGTGTAGAAGGGAGTCGATTATATGTTTTACTTATGGTGATGAGGGTCATCAGTTCATGGATTATCCTGTTCAAGGACAGAGTGGCACAGCACGACCGAACGGGTCTATGGTAGGGTCATCTGCACCAGCAGGGCCAAGTGGACCAGGGGCACAATTGGGTCGAGGGTAAGGTAGAGGCAAAGTTTCCACGTCGGATTATGCTTATCCTCATTTACGTATCTTCGCGTTGGATAGCTAGGAGGTAACAGAGCCTCCAGCAGGAAGCATAACAGGTATATATATGGTATTATTGGTATTATTTGTGTTAGAGCCTTTGTTCTATAAGTTCGTAGGTTAGTTGTGTCGTATCAAATTCCCAGGAATGAATTGTGTGTGTTGTCCAACATTCGAGGCCGAATGTTTCTAAGGGGGGAAGGATGTAACACCCCGTATAGATTAAGCAATAAATTTGTACTTTGAGATAGGACTAAGAGTACTTAATAGGCTATGAAGAAAGTTCTATGAGGTATTTTATTCACTCAATGGTCGTATTTAATATTGGACGTCGATCAAGTTGTAAAACGAAATTCGGCAAAAGTTATCGCAAAATGTCCTTCTTGAAATTTAGATCAAATGTCTATAGTCTTTTCTCCCAATTTATAAAGCGTTATGGGGTGTACAACCTATCAAATTAAAGGTCTATGAGTCTAGTTTCCAATACATTAAACTATTTATCAATCAGATTTCGAAGTAGAGAGATATTCGCATTTTAATGAGACTGCACAAGCAGACACGTCAAAAATAACTAAGGCGGTGGAGGATTATTTAATCCCTTTTGGTTGGTTGTTGGTCATCAAAATTCATTTTCCAGAAACATATTTCGTATGAAACCTCTCTCAAGTCCTCTCCATGGTTTTCTTTGGGTTTTGGAGCTAGAAGTCATAAGTCCAAGTGATTTTGGTGTGGGGGGTTGGATTCTTCGAGTAGATCACATTGTTGAATTGTGTTTCCGACAGTTTGGTGGCTGCTTCGTGTTTTTGGTTGGTAATTTCTTGTTCTTTGTTGGTTCTTAGTATTCTTAGGATGCTTAAGGAGTTGTTGATCTTGGTAGAATTTTATTTTAGATTTCCTACCGCCGAAATCATGAAGAACTAGTCAGTAAACTTTCCTTTGTGTTATTTCTCTTGTTGGATCTTCTAGTAGTGTGTTGGTGGTTTGTTTGCTGCTTTTAGGATGTATCTTTGTGTATTTGGGGAGTGGAGGTTCGGCTAGCTTGGGTTCATCGACGTCCAAGGTATGTGTAGGCCGTTTGTTCCCTTTTTTGGAATGATTTCCGTAGTGTCAAATCAAGACATGATTTGAGAGTGGTCCAACATGTCTGAGCCTTTCTGAGATTGCGTTGGTTCTCCCAGATGGATTGATCTTGTTAACTACACAGCCGAGAGATGGTCCGAAAGTGCCTGATTGATGATATATTTCACTTGTGTTATCTTTGTATTGATTGATGGTGTTATATTGCTGCTTGGAGCTTCTTATATGTCCCAGATATGTGGATTGATAGGTTATATTTTTTTGAGGTTGTCACTTGATATTCTGTCAGTTGTCTATTATCTCTAAGCTCTTGTCTTATAGTTGCCTCTCATATTCGGTACATTGTGTACTGACGCCCTAGTCGGGCGCTGCATTCAAGCCTGCAGGTCCTAACCGTCAGGTTGATCGAGGTTCTCGAGGTTGAGTTGAGTTTCATACAGGTGTGGTAAGCTCGAGCTTGTTCAGAGATACCTTTTTGTGATTTTGTGTACATTGGGTAGGTCGAGGCCCTGTCCCGATCAGTATAAACTTGTTAAACTATTTAGAGGCTCATAGACAGTACCTGTTGGGATGTAATTTTTATAGTAGGTCATGTGAGTCCATGTGTATGCCTTTTGGTTGTATGTGGTCTTGACGACCCTAGTAGCATAATACCTACTTGCTACGTTTTCTTGATTACTACTGTCAGTATATTATTTTATGCTAAATCTCATCAGTTCTGGCCTTTGTTTTATATTTGGGCATCATGTATGCTCCTATCAGGGGTGGCATCAGGTGCCAGTCACGCTTCATCGGGTTGGGGTGTGATAGAAGTGACGACTAATCATCAGTTACTGTGGGCATCCGTTGAGTGCACTAGAAGATTTGGTGAGCCAGGGCCACGAGAAACCTAATGACTCGTGCCCAGGCCTGACGAGTCGTTAGGTGACCCGTCACCAGGACTGGAAAAATTGTTGAGAATGACTCAAGACCACTGGCCATCTCCCAATGAGTCGTTACTTGGCCCGTTACCCTTGTCGACCTGAATCCAAGTTTAGTTAGGATAAGATTTGTTTGGAACTATAAATATAATTTTTAGGTTTATTTTTCATACACAGTTTTTTTTATCAACTTTTAGGAGGATTCTAGTGTTGTTAATGATTGTTCTTTGTTCAAGAAACAAAGTTTATGGTTTTGTTCTTGATTTTGGGAATTAATCAACATTGGAGTTTTGTTCATTGGTTTTGGAGTTATATTCAATTTACTTGATTTTATTCTACGAATTTTTGTAAGTTATAATTATAATTTATTCGATATTTTGTGGTTGTGATTATTCAAACATGAGTAACTAAACTCATAACTAGGGTTGTGGGAACCATGATGAATTAACACACATAGGTAAAACACTTAGTGATTCTTGAACGGGGTTTAATGCTTGTATTGATTTTTCCTTCATTTTAATTTTTTCTTAACGGTTGGAAAAGTTGAAACTTTCCTTATTCTTACTTACCGGATCAAGGGGGTAGTGAATGAGAAATGAAATTAATAACGGAGATTTGAGGCTATTAACCCTCATCTAATAGCTTGAACTTGTCCGGAAATAGCTAATCCGATATTAAGGGTAAGGGTTAATTAAGCATACACTCGTATATGAACCAAGTTGCGTGGTGATAATCATCTAGATAGGGGACCAACCATTTAGGTGAACCTAAATTACCAATATTGCATCTTAAACACCGGAATAGATCACTAGTGTAAAAGCCTTGTGGTTATGAAGTCTTGGGGAACACAATCCTAGTCAATTTGTTGATTGAATACAAAACGAAATTGATTTA
>JACEIK010001358.1:176354-191186 GCA_018107945.1 Datura stramonium
TAATAGCTAATCACATTAACTCAAATTCTTTCCATATTCCCTGTGGGATCGACCTCAACCTTCATTAGGTTTTATATTTGACATTGACCGCTTTATATCTCAATTGGGAGGTATAATTTAGGTGACATCAAATTTTGACGTCGTTGTCGGGTAATACGACTAAGGCTTTTGTTAATTGTGTTTGCTTTACTGTTGGTTCTTATTTCCTTTTTATTTTTCTTTTATTGTTTTTGTTTTTAACAGGTCTTAGGTTCGTGCATGCCCAGTAGTAGGAGCCAAGGAAAATCTCTGGTTCAAATCGATCACGAACTTGAGCAAACACTAAGAAATTTGAGAAAAATGGCCAACATCCAGGAGCAAGAAACAGTGGACCAAGCTATGGAAAGAATGTTGGTTGAGGAACAAGCTCGGGAAAGAGATTGTGTGTTAGCTAGAGTTGTTAAAGAGCTACGCCTAGCTGCCGAAGTAGAGAGAACTAGAAGGAACAGAGGTCCAGAACAGCAGAGACATCGTTATTTTGATGAAGATGATGATGTTGATATAGACGAAGTTGGTTCCACTGGAGCTATTGTCCCTCCCCCTTTACCTGCTAGTGCAAAGTTTGATATTACCAGTGCTATGATCCAATTGCTCAACATGGAGGGAATATTTGCGGGTCATGCAACTGATGATGCCCATACTCACTTGACCAATTTCATGGGTATCTGCAAGGCATATAAACAACTGGGAGTGAGTCAGGATGTGATTAGGTTGAGATTATTTCCCTTTTCATTAGGGAGTGAGGCAACGCTCTGCTTGGTAGACCTTCCCAATGATTCTATCACTACATGGAGGGAGTTGAAAAGAGCTTTTCTTGAAAGATTTTTCCCACCTTCCAGAGTCTTGCAGTTGAAAGATGAGATATATAACTTCAGGCAGTTAAACTCTGAGGCACTTCTTGAGACGTGGTTGAGATTCAACAAGAAGCTTAAAAGGGTGCCCAAACACAGGATCCATAAGATACATTGCTGGAAATTTTCTACATAACCTTAAATGCTAACACCAAGGCGGTGGATGATACCATGTCTGGTAGATCATTCACGAGTCACACTTATGTCGATGCTACTGAGCTACGTGACAGAATCACCAAAACCAACCAAGCATGGCACACAAGAGAGTCAGAGATTCCGACGGGTTCTTATGCAGTAGGTATGTTTGCAAAATAAAGAAGAAAGGATGAATAAAGAGATCAAGACATTGCTGAGATAAAGACCACAATGGGGCTGCTTGTTAAGCATTTGATGGGAGCTGGAGCTGAGAAAGTTAATGTTGTGGGTTCTCAGGGCAAGGCCCCGAGAAATGACGGAGGAGAATCTAAATATAAGGAGGAAGCTAACTATCTAAATGATCAAGGGGCGGGTTTTCAGACCAACACCCAAGGGTCTAACCAAGACTCTTGGCGTCAAGGTCAAGGGAACCAAGGTCGAAACTATTACATGGATAACAATAACAATAGAGGCCAATACAGAGACAATGGAGACTGGAAGAAGCGTGAGGAGTAGAAGAATGATAGAGAAGTCTGTATGTTCCTCCAAGGAACCGTGAGCCAGAGTCTAGTGGTTCAAGGGTTGAAAACATGTTGTCCAAGGTACTCAAGCAAATAGAGGCATCAGATGGCAATTTCAAGGAGCTCCGCGCTGATATTTCTGGTATGAGTCAAAAGGTGGAATCACATGTCGTGGCCATTAAGCAAATTGAGCAACAGTTGAGTCAGATGTCTGTTGCGATTAATCAGAGGCAGAAAGGCATACTTCCGAGAAACACAGTGCAAAATTCAAAAAATGACAGTCAATGCATAACAGTCACTACTAGGAATGGGAAGGCGACAGTTGATCCTCTGAGGTAGGTTGTGATTGATGAGTCAGAAGAGCTCGTATTGATTAATGATGACAGGATGGCTGATTCTGAGGATCGAACCTTGGCTGAAGATTCAGTGTTGAAGACTGCTCCTAGTAATGCAGAGGAGCAAGGATCTAGCAATGAGTAGGAGAAGGAGGCACAACAAAAGTTCACACCTATTCCTATACCTCCTTCCCCTTTTCCACAGCAGTTGAAGAAAAAGGTCGAAGATGGGAAGTATCACAAGTTCATTTCCATGTTGAAAAAATTATCTGTGAACATCCCATTAGTCGAGGCACTTGAGCAAATGCCTGGCTATGCTAAATTTATGAAGGACCTTGTCACTAGGAATAGGACTGTAAGCTTTGAACCTGCAGATAATTTGCACCACTGTAGTGCAATAACATCCCATTCTATTGTTCAAAAGAAGGAAGACCCTAGAGCATTCACCATATCGTGCATTATTGGAGCCTTTAACTTTGCTAAGGTGCTATGTGATCTAGGAGCTAGTATTAACTTGATGCAGCTAGCAGTGTTCAGAAAATTGGGCTTGGGATCCCCTAAACCGACTACAATGCGACTCTTGATGGCAGATCATACGGTGAAGAATTCGGTGGAAATTCTATATGATGTTCTAGTGAAGGTGGAGTCCTTTATATTTTCGGCTCATTTTGTCATCCTGGACTGTGAAGTTGATTTTGATATCCCCATTATCTTGGGACAACCATTCCTCACCACCGGACGTGCTCTTGAATAGATGGAGACTGGACAGCTGAAATTTCGGTTGAACAATGAGGAAGTGACATTCAATGTATGCAGATCCATGAAGCAACTAAATGATATGAGGGTGGTCTCAGTAATTGATGTTGCAAAACCTGAGTTCCCAATTATGCCTATGGAGGAATTATTGATTCTGGATGACTTAGCTGCAGTCTTGATGAATGTTGGTGCTGAGGAGATCCATGGGGGTGAAGAGATAGTCAACGCACTTGCTGGTATGGGATCATACACTTATGCTCCAAAGAAGATTGATCTTGACTTGAATAATCGGGTGAACCCACCAGCCAAGCCATCTATTGAGGAGCCTCCAGTATTGGAGCTCAAAGCACTCCCGTCTCAGTTACAGTATGTATTTTTGGGAGCCGGTAACACTTTATCGGTTATTGTTGCAGCTAACTTGGAGGAATGGCAAGTGGAGGATTTGGTCTCCACTTTGAAGAGATATAAAAAAGCCATTGGGTGGACCATTCCAAATATTATTGGAATCCCAGCCGGTATTTGCACTCATAAAATCCAACTATAGCCAGATTGTATTCCGAGCATTGAGCATCAGCGTAGGTTGAATCCACCTATGCAAGAGGTAGCCAAGAAGGAGATCATCAAGTGGTTGGATGTGGGTGTGGTGTACGCTATTGCAGACAACAAATGGGTGAGCCTACTTCAGTGTGTACCGAAAAAGGGAGGAATCACGGTGGTCCCAAATTCTAACAATGATATCATTCCTTTAAGACCAGTCACCGGTTGGAGAGTATGCATGGACTACAGAAAGTTAAACCGTTAGATGCAGAAAGATCACTTTCCTATGCCATTCATGGACCAGATGTTAGATCGACTTGCAGATAGAGGATGGTACTGTATCCTTGATGGTTATTCAGGGTACAATCAGATTTCTATATCCCTCGAAGACCAAGAGAAGACCACGTTCACTTGTCCATATGGTACATTTTCTTTTAAGAGGATGTTGTTCGGGTTATGTAATGCACTCGCCACTTTTCAGCGTTGCATGATGTCCATATTTTCTAACATAGTGGAAGACATCATTGAAGTCTTTATGGATTACTTTTCAGTGGTGGGTGATTCATTCGAAGATTTTTTGGCTCATTTGAGCAAGGTGCTGCAACGATGTGAAGAGACCAATTTGGTGCTTCATTGGAAAAAGTGTTATTTCATGGTCAAATAAGGTATAGTGCTAGGCCACAAGATTTCTGGTAAGGGTATTGAGATGGATCAGGCCAAGATCGAGGTAATTTCTAGTCTACCACCTCCAATTTCTGTGAAAGGTGTTCGAAGCTTTTTGGGTCATGTAGGGTTTTATAGAAGATTCATCAAGGACTTCTCCAAAATTACACATCCTTTGTGTAAACTGCTTGAGAATGAGGTGAGGTTTGCTTTTGATGAGGCATGTCTTAAGGCGTTTGAACGCCTGAAAGAGAGATTGACCACTGCCCCAATTATAGTAGCACCTGACTGGTCTTTACCATTCAAGGTCATGTGTGATGCTAGCGAAGTGGCCCTGGGAGCTGTGTGGGCCAAAGGCGTCAAAAAAAATTCCATCCTATTTATTATGCTAGCAAGGCTATAAATGCAGCTCAAAAAAATTATACCGTGACAGAACAGGAGTTGTTGGCTATAGTTTTTTCATTTGAGAAGTTTCGGGCATACTTGCTTAGAACTAAAGTTATAGTCCATATACACCATGCAACTTTGAGATATCTGATGGCAAAGAAGGATGCCAAGCCACGGCTGATTCGATGGGTTCTGCTGCTACAAGAGTTCGAGTTCGAGGTAAAAGACCGAAAAGGGACTGAAAACTAGGTGGCGGATCATTTATCAAGATTGGAACCTGATGCAGCACATCGAGATGAGCATGACATAGATGATGCATTCCCAGACGAGCAGGTTTTAGCGGCCTCACAAGATCTCATCCCATGATTTGCAGACTTTGCTAATTATTTGGTGAGTGATGTTGTACAGGAGCACTTATCTTTTCACCAGAGGAAGAAGTTTATGTCTGAAATGCAAAAGTTTTTCTCAGATGAGCCCTACTTATTTCGCATATGTGTTGATGGGGTGATTCGAAGATGCGTGCCCGAGGTAGAGATGCTGAGTATACTGGAGGTTTGCCACTCATCCCTTGTTGGAGGTCACCACAGTGGGATTCGCACAGGCCACAAGATTCTGCAGTGTGGGTATTATTAGCCAACCATTCACTAGGATGCGCATGATTTCGCAAAGGCATGTGATGCATGCTAAAGGCAAGGAGGCATATCACGGAGGCATGAGCTTCCTCTTACTCCCATCCTGGTCATTGAGTTATTTGATGTACGGGGCATTGATTTCATGGGCTCATTTGTGAGCTCAAACGGGATGAAGTACATACTTGTTGCTGTTGACTATGTTTCGAAATAGGTGGAAGCAGTTGCGCTTCCAAATAATGAAGGGAAGAGTGTCACAACATTCTTAAAGCAGAATATATTTGCTAGATTCGAGACTCCCAAAGCCATCATTAGTGATGGGGGTTCACACTTCTGTAACCAGCTGTTTCGCTCTTTATTGGAAAAATATAGGGTAAAACACAGGGTGGAAACACCTTATCATCCGCAGTCTAGTGGGCAGGTGGAAGTCACAAACCAGGAGATTAAGACCATCTTGGTGAAGACTGTGAATGCTAACCAGATAGATTGGGCAAGGAAGCTAGATGATGTTTTATAGGCTTATTGAACTGCATTCAAGACTCCTATAGGTATGTCTCCGTATCGGCTTGTTTATGGAAAAGCATGTCATCTTCCGATTGAACTTGAGCAAAAAGCTATATGGGCGCTCAAGAAGCTGAATTTGGATTGGAATGAAGCTGCGAACTTGAGGCTTGATCAGTTGAATAAGCTAGATGAATTTCGTTTGAAAGCCTATGAGAGTTCTGAAATTTATAAACTAAGAATGAAAATTCAGCATGACCGAAAGATCGAAAAGAGAGTGTTCAACCCTGGTGATATGATGTTACTATGCAATTCTAGGCTTCGCTTGTTTCCTGGCAAGTTGAAGTCCAAATGGTTGGGGCCTTTTGGAGTGGTTCAAGTATTCTCCGATGGGGAAATTGAACTGGAAAATCATGAAGGAAAGCGTTTTAAAGTTAACGGTCAACGGGTGAAAACATATCTGGGGAGAAGCGAAGAAATAAAGTTGGTGGATCTCTGGGCTCTGGGTGAAGTCTGAGTAACCCAGGGACTTGCATCGTACCATGACTTAAATCAGGTGCTGCGTGGGAGGCAACCCATGGAGGTGTTTTGGTGAAGTCTGAGTAGTCAAAATACCCGCGTCGTGCCGCGACATTAAATCAAGCGCTTCTTTGGAGGCAACCCAAGTTGTAATTGTAAGAAAAATATAGTGTTTATGTGTGTTGATATGTGCAGGTGATTAAGATGGGAAATTTGAAGTTAAAATCAAAAATTTGAACTTGAGTTTCTGGTGCCAAAAAGCAAAGAACGAGTCATCATCAAACTAAACAACTCGTTAACTGGATCATCGTCATTGCTGCATAAAACAGTGTAGACAACGGTTGACCAAACGAGTCGTTGCCAGTGGCAACAATTGTGAGGTCTTCCGTCAAGTCTACTGGATCATAGGTGGAATTAAATTGAGAAAAGTGACAACGAATGACATAACAAATCATTGGGCGACCAAACGATTCATAAGTGGACCGTCAGGAAGCTACTGCTCACTATCAAAGCACTCACACATACACAATCGCACTCAGTTGCTCAAGTACCACACCCTATTCCGATTTCAAATTCAAATCTCTCTCCTACTCAAATCAAAATCATTGTGAGTATTTGATTATGTAATGCTCTTCTCCATCTAGTTTCTCATGTAATGATTGTAAATTCGACCAAATATCATGAATTTTACGGAATCCTAGTGGCAAGACATTGAATGTGAATTTTTTTTACGAAACCCTTAATGAATACGATGATTTGTTCTTGTGGAAACTTTAATTTCTTTGATATGGAACATGGGTAATGGTACTTCTCATAAAACTCTTGAGCACGATCTATGTAACGAGTCATGGTATCACCTCATGACTCGTCATATAGCTCGTCCTGAGTGGAAATTAGTCTGCGTGACCAATGTACCTCACGACTAACCTAATGGGTCATCACCTCAGGTAACGCTCGTTGTGACTAGTCGTTAAATCAATTGGTCCAACAAGAAATAAATATATCCTGGAGACAACAGTTGACCTCACGAGTCGTGGCCACTAGCAACGACTCGTTAAGTCACTTGTCCTGTCTATAGAGACACAATCAAAAATTGATTATGTTTCATCTCATTTTGTATAATAATTGATATTCCATAGGTAAAATGGCTTCTAGGGGTACACCAAAGAAAGGTCCAGCCAAAAAACAAGTGTCGGAGAGGAGTCAACCGTCATACCGCAGACTTCGGAACGCGCCCTCCTCCTCCGAAGACTCGAGTAGCTCGGAGGAGGAATATGAAGTGTCAGAAGAGCAACTGGTGAGGAGATCAACCAGGGCTAGGGCTCAATGATCTACAAATCCAACAGCCCTAGTTGATGCTCCTACTCCACTAGCAAGAGACCCTCCAAGCCATACAAATGAAAATGCCAGGGCCACAGCCAAGATTGCTCCTGAGGGCACCACCGCTGGTAAAATGCAGAAGTAGCTGATGATTCACATGCTCAACAAGGGAGAACAGATGATGAATTGACCGAGACTTCAAACACATCCAATGATCAACAAAGGCATGTGAGAAGATGGTGTGTTCATGGTATGAGGGTTATATACAATAGAGACATTGCTCTGAATGACAAAGGACATCCAAAGAGGAGCATCTACAAGGATCCCAGGCTAGTTACCATGGGGCTCAAGGACCTCCTTGAGCTACAGTCTTTATTCGACAAATACAGGTTCGAGTGGTTGACTGAGCCATCGGGAAGCTATAGCCCCTGCCTGGTCAGAGAATTCTATGCAGCCTATGCAGCCACACTACAGTGTCTGGCATTGGGTGGTCAAGATTGGAAAAAGAGGCCCGCTTTAACACAGGTGTTGGTTCGGGAGATGCCTGTGGACATATCTTAGAGGACCATCTCCAGACTACTTTATGGGCCAGACTATCAAGCCCTGATGAACACAGCCGAGTTCGATCACAGACTATTTGAGCTCAAGAAAGTCAAGAATAAGAAGCTGAAGAGTGAGGAGCGAATCAGGCAATACACTTAGCTGTCACGGGCCATTGCCACAAGAGGTCCATTGGTCGAATGGTTGCATGGCACCGGGTCACAGATAAAGAAGGCCACATTAAATTTTCAAGCTAAGTTTTGTTGGTCACTGGTTCGGCATAGGCTGGTACCAACCAGCAATGACAACATTCTTTCACCTAACATAGTTGCATTGCTAGCTAGTATTATAGAGGGTATGCCATAAATTTCCTGCGGTATATTGCTGAAGATATTTGAGAGCGGGCGATAAATAATGGCACTACCATTCCCTTTCCATGTCTTGTTGATAGACTCTGTCAGGAGTCAAAAGTGCCAGAGTTACCATCAGTTGATCAGCACATAGTGGTCCACAAGATAACCGATATTGAGTTGATAAGAGACGACACAAATCTGGTATCAAAGAGTAAGGAGTCAGGCTGCCGCATCCGCTGGAGCAACTATATTGGCAAAGGCATTTAGCAGCGGTATGCAGACTGAGGCTGTTGTATTTACTGAGATAGAGACAGAGCCCATGGAGACTAGAGAGATGAGTAGCCAGCCTGAGGCTACAGATGCAACTGACATTCCCTCACCTGCAGAGATTCCAGAGTCGTCATCCACAGTAGCTGCATCTCACCCACCTGTTGCACCCTCAAGTGATCCTTCAGCCGATCTAGTCATTATTTCCAAAGAATTCCTGACCGACACGGCTAGACGGCTGGCAAAAGCTGAGAAACAACAAGAACACAGGGATCTGTAGGTAAAAGTACTAATGGAGCAAGTCAAGCCTTAGGCTACCAAAGAGTTGGAGGTGCTCTCTAGCTCAGTGCATGGTAGGTTAGATATTTTTGAGAGACGCATGGATGAGCGCCTTGCACAGTTACAGGCGCCCGAATTTGCAAGGTGGTATGCGGAGGTAGCAACGCTCAGAGCGGAGCTATGGGAGTTGTCCGCACGACAGGTAGCTGCGATCCCTCTACCCATGCTTCCAGTAATTGAGGATGAGAGCGAAAAAGAGCTACCACCGATATTTGACTTCATTACTAAGGAGTCGGTGGTGTAACATAAGGGCAAGAGGCCTCATGAGGAGGTAAGTTTTGAGGAGGATGACTCTCTACTCCATCAGAAGAATCGAGAGCGGAGAGAGATAGAGACAGCGCTGCACTTATCCAGAAAGGAGGCTCGACAGAGGGCCGCAGTTGAGGCAGTGAGAGCTCGGGGAGAAGGTACAAGCTCAGTTGGGTCTGAAAATGTACCGGGTCAAGCTAGTGGTATCGGAGAGGACACTGAAGGAGTATCTGCACCCTCCACCAACCAGGCCGCAGACACCTAGGTCGCACAAGTATGTTCCCTATTTTCATAATTTTGTTTTATATATATGCGTCGAGGATGACGCATGCTTTTCTTGATGGGGGTAGGGAGGGATACCTGTGTATTTTTGCTGAACATAACCCGAGAATTTTTCTTTCCGGATATCTTTTCCCTCGGGTGTTCCTTATCTAGTTGAACCGGCACGTTTAGGATTTTATATTTTTGTGTTTGTTTGTGGCAGTCGAAAGAAAGTTAGGTAAACTTAAGACAGTCAAGAGCTTGAATTTTTTATTTTAGTTGAACTGATAATGTGATACCCCTCCTAAATTTTTTATGTGTATGTGTTAAAATCGACAAGTATGACCTTTGTGAATCTTTCCATGGCATTGAAATTGTGAACATATTTTTTATTGATGGTTGTACCTGAACTAGAAGTTAGTAGAAGTGATGATATTGACTTGTGCTATGTGTGAGTGAGATTTAATAGTTAAATTCAGTTGTGTGTGTCAATCTAGAACTTGCTTGGTCAGTCGTACCGAGATAGAGGATGGGAAACTAGGAAAGGATAATAGGTCATTTTTTATTAATGAGCCCACTTTAGCCTTAAAAGACCGATGAAAATAAATTAAATATTCCATGATCCAAATTTTTGAGCTTAAATTAACCTTTCTTTTTGTTTACACCAATTCACCTTCCTTCTTTGATTAAAAATGAACCTGTTTTGGCCCTGCTCCCTCCTTGGACACTATGAACCTCAACTCAGGAAAATCGTCTAAGTTGAGGGTGGCTATTATATGGGTGATTAAGAAGAGTAGGGTGGAATGAGATTGGGTAATGAAAATGAAAGAGCGGTTACGGTATGTGTAATTAAAGAAAATAAAGAAACAAAAATGTTGTTAAAGAAAAGAAGAGCAAGGAAAGAAAAGAAAAAAAATGTTAAATCAATGAATGCTAGAAAGAAGAAGAACCGCACTCGTAGTTGCAAATGAAAATAAAAGAAGAAGCAAGTAAACAAAAAAGGGAGAAAATATGAAAAAAGGTTAAAAGTGGAGTCAAGGCGTGTGTAGTGCAAAGGGCAGGGTTAAGCTACTAGTCCTATATGTACCATACCCGAACCCGAGCCTACGTTACAAGCTTAAAAAGTCCTATAGTGATCCTAGTTACCTGTCTAAAAATCGAAGTATTGAAAGGAAAGGCAAGCCTATGACATTGCATGCACACAACTAGAATTTCTTTATGAGAGCGAGTGTGATCTTACCTAGTCCCAAAAGAAATACATTGATGTAATTATATACACATGAGTGACTGTGGGACTTCTTTGAGGTGAGAGCATTTGATCAACAAAATCTTCTGCAAACTTTCTGGGTCAGTGTTATAGATTTTTGTGCATGATTGCAAGTGACAGTGTTTTTCCATGTTTCCATTCCTCTGTGTCATGGTTGAAAATTTTGCATATGCATTCTGATTTGAGTTTGTATGATAAAGGAGGGTTTAAAAATTTTGATTTGATGAAGAGTTGTGACTGTCGTAAGTTTCCTAAAGTTCTTTTGATTGAAGCGCCGAAGTAATTTATTTTATTTTATTTTTTTCTGAGGACATGCAAAAGTTCTAAGTTGAGGATGTTGATGTGCCATAATTTTACGATACTTTTGACGCTTAAAATCAAGAAACTATGCACATTGCGGGTATGTTTATGTAGATATGATGCGTTTGTGTTGAATGTTACAGGAAAACAGGTCCGGAACGGAAAATAGGCAAAGTAAGGAAAAATTGGACAAAACTGGAGGCTGATACCCAGGCCACGAGTCGTCGTCCCAAGGAATGACTCATGCCTGGAGTCGTGGGAATGAGTCATTACGTATGGTAACGAGTCGTTGTGACAGTCATGGAGACTGTGAGGAGAAAATCTGAAAAAGTGTCCAGTGAAGGCAACGATTCGTCGGGTGAAGTGATGACTCGTCATCAGTTACTGTGGGCATCCGTCGAGTGCACTAGGAGATTTGGTGAGCCAGGACCATGATAAACCTAACGAATCGTGCCCACGCCTGACGAGTCGTTAGGTGACCCGTCACCAGGACTGGACAAATTGTTGAGAACCACTCAAGATCACTGGCAACGACTCGTTGGGATCTCCAACGAGTCGTTACTTGGCCCGTTACCCCTGCCGACCTCGAATCCAAGTTTAGTTAGGATAAGATTTGTTTGGAACTATAAATATAATTTTTAGGTTTATTTTTCATACACAATTATTTTTTTACCAACTTTTAGGAGGATTCTAGTGTTGTTAACGATTGTTCTTGGTTCAAGAAACACACTTTATAATTTTTTGTTCTTGATTTTGGGAATTAATCAACATTGGAGTTTTGTTCATCATTTTGGAGTTATGTTAAATTTACTTAGTTTTCTTCTACGAATTTTTGTAAGTTACAATTATGATTTATTCGATATTTTGTGATTGTGATTATTCAAACATGAGTAGCTAAACCTATAACTAGGGTTGTGGGAACCATGATGAATTAACACACATAGGTAAAACACTTAGTGCTTCTTGAATGGAGTTTAATGCATGTATTATTTTTCCCTTCGTTTTAATTATTTCTTAACGGTTGCAAATATTGAAACTTGCCTTATTCTTACTTACCGGATCAAGGGGGCAGTGAATAGGAAAAGGGATTAACAATGGAGATTTGAGGCTATCAAGCCTCATCTAATAGCTTGAACTTGTCCGTGAATAGCTAATCCAATATTAAGGGTAAGGGTTAATTAAGCATACACCCGTATACAGATCAAGTTGCGTGGTGATAATCATCTATATAGGTGACCAACCATTTAGGTGAACCTAACTTACCAATATTGTATCTTAAACACTGAAATAGATCACTAGTGTAAAATCCTTGTGGTTATGAAGTCTTGGAGAACACAATCCTAGTCAATTTGTTGATTGAATACAAACCAAAATTGATTTAAACATCTAGTAGTCTTTACTCTTTTTATTATTTTATTTCTTTTCCCCCTAGGAAATAAGTAATCCAATAATAATAGCTAATCACATTAACTCAAGTTCTTTTCATATTCCTTGTGGGATCGACCTCAACCTTCATTGGATTCTATATTTGACATCGACCGCTTTATATCTTAATTGTGAGGTGTAATTTGGGCGGCATCAGTATTCAAGGATGGTAATGAATCATTAAAATATCATATTTGTATCCTACCAGCCCTTTGGACCAAAATTATAAGCTCAGAAAAGCCCTTATGTGATCTCAATGAAAGTATTTGAGAATAAAGGCAAGCATGTGGTAGTTGTGACCTAACTTATGAATATCTTTGCAAGAGTTGAGTTTCTTTCTCTTCTCTTTCGATAGCGTGTCCATGCATTATGTGTGATTATTATTTCTGAAAATGAACACTTTTCTTGTTCTAAATGTGAGGGCATGTGGATGATAATGGCTAACACTAATTAATTCTCAATCTAGGTGTCATGAATGTTGAAATGATGACATGAGTAGAGATTGCAAGTTTAGTCTTAATAGTTGCGAGAAAGCTTATTTGTATGATAGAGGGGGTGGTTTTCTTGAAAATTGTATCCTTGTAGCTACTTGTCAAAACCACCCTAGTCATTGCATTTTGTGATACCAAATTAAGAGTCTAGGTATAAATTAGATTTTCTTATTTTAGTTGCTTGAGGACAAGCAAAAGCTTTAAGTTGGGGATGTTGATCTGTCGAGATTTTGTGACACATTTACACTTATTTTCATAGAGTTTTGCATGCCTTTGAGTGCTAATATAAGTTAATAATAACACTATTTTTCTAAGTTTCAGGAATTCCATGAGTTGATGAAAGGAGGCACAAATCCACTGAAGTCTTCTAGAAACAGGTCAAAGACGGACTGCACATTCAAGATGCGGTTCACACTTCCAACTGCAAAGTAAACCAGAGAGCACCACAAAATGGTCAGCAAGGGACGACTCAAGATGCAGTCGGCACATTCAAAATGCGGATCGTCTAATGAACCGCATACTACAAACCAAGCGATCTGGTGAAGCAATTGGTGGAAGAAAGTAGGAACTGTCTTTTCACTAGACGGTCTGTTAGTCAAAGGACGGGAAAAAAATCCAGGCATAATGCAATTTCATGTGACGCTTCAAGAGACAGTCCTCATTTTTAAGATGCGGTCCATCCCTGCAACCTAGGCCCTTCAAAATTGAGTTTTAGTTGGGGTTTTGGGCTTTAATATAAATAGTATTTTTTTTTCATATTTTTGAAAGGTTTTTTGAGAGAGTTTCCAAAGTTTTGAGTAGTTCTGATAGTTTTGACATTTCTTCGAAGATTTCATTGTAATGGAAAGATCCATTATATTGAAGTTTAATTCATCAATTCAAATTTTCTCTCTCTTCTTACTGCTTAGTAAGTGATCATGCTTAAATTTATGTTTTTATCTTTTTTTTTTCTTCTTTTATGAGTAGCTAAATTTAAATCTTTGGTTATGAACTCAATGGATTTGTGAACTCTAATAATCTCAATTGGGTGAAATTGAGTATGAACTTTTGAATATTTAATTAATCTATGATTTATAAAGTGAGAATGGTGGTGAAAGTTATCCAATTATATCAAATTGCTTCTATTGTGCTTGAGACAGCCAATTAAGATTTGGGTAGCATCAATCAACAATGACCTAAGGCTTCAAACCTTATTTAATAGATTCACATACACATATGATGAGTCTAATTGGTAAAATTGCAATCGAGTTGTATGGAGTTCTTATCAATTTAAAAAAATTGATCTAGATTGACATTTTTAGGATAGTTAAAAGACACATAATGATTTTCTAAGTTGATTTCTTGTATATTCGTGAAAAGTCCATCTTCAATACTCTCATTTGAGTGATTCAGGAGGATCGACCTAATAAGAGGACACATCCCTAGTATTTCTCTATATTGATTTCTCCCGTATCATTCTAGTTTTAGCTTAATTTTCTATTTACCACTAATGAGAGTAGTTCTTCAATATTTGAATCATATTTATATTGCTTGATAGCTCGGATCTATACAAAGTCCCTGTGGATATGATCCTGACTCTTAGTTGGGTTATTATATTGCACTCGACTGTGTACACACTGCTTAGGAAGGTGGATTCTAGGAGATACCACTATTGTGCCATGATTTCTATTGTTTGTTTTTTCCTTGCTATTCAGGAGAAAGAATAGCCATTATGAATCCTAACGAGGTTTGTCTAGACATTCACAAGGAGGAGTGACCAATATGATTTGGTTCTCTGGTGCATCACTTTCGAGCAAACTTGCTATTCGTGAGGAAGAATTGTCTTTGTGGGTTGGTAGCCCTAATGAGGTGCCTTCAGGCTGTTTAGGGATCCTAAAGTGTGAGTTTCTTCTATCACCACTGATTTAGTTTTCCCTTAAGCTGACATGTGTTTACTTTTTGGTTTGCCCTCTGTTGATATGTTGATGAGCTATTTGATTCAATTTTTTTGGCTTTGAATGGTTGATATGATTTTTGAATAAAATAACTTAAAATTTATTAATTCTTCATCATTAATGATTTTACAGAGTTTCATGATATTCTTTATCACTGGTTTGAACTGTTTCACTTACATTGCTTTACATATATATATATTTTATTATTATTAT
>JACEIK010001358.1:203886-214137 GCA_018107945.1 Datura stramonium
ATAATAAAACACTACGTAAAACTATATATTAAGAGTTGATCCAGGCTCAACATGAGTCGAGCTTAATTATAATTTGGCATAACTTAATTAAACTCGACTCGACTCGACTCGACTCGACTCAATATTATAAAAAACTCCATTGGACTCAGGTGTAGCTTTGTTCGATGCCCAAGCGTACTCTTGTCCTAACATGGATACAACGTGGCAAGAAGTATTTGAATTTTCTGAATTACTTTTATGTCTAACAGTAGAAAATTTAAACAACTGGAAAGAAATGGTTGTTTCACCGAGAGGACCCCACTTCCAACAGCTACCTTATACTTGTCAAAGTTGGTAAGATATCTTTCATTTCCTTGTGCTGCCGATAGCTTCAGTTTTACAGCAGACAAACAAAAAGGAAAGAAAAGCAGAAAGTCATCACTCTCTTTCTATAACACACCAACATGCACAACCCAACTCAGTATTCCAATCAATTCCCACTTTTGACCCTCTTTCACTCCATTCCCATGAACCCACCTCTTCTCCACTTACACTCTTCTCCTCCTTCTTTATTACTGCTCTAGTAGACTTTTTTTCTGCTTCTTCTATGGCTGTTTCTGACATTAAACAAGTACTCGAATTCTTGAAGAATAATGGCTTCTCAGAATCTGAATCAGCTCTTATGGAGGATATCATGGAGAAATCCGAATTGGGTTCTTTCGATTATGAAAGATTCTTATTCCCTATGATTCCCCCACCTCCTCCTCTCAACATTCCTTCCTCTCGACACCTGATTTCTGCTAAGAATCATTCCAATTCTGTTTCTTCTGACGACGAATTTGTCAGTTTGGCTTCTTCTGCTACCGATTTCTGCTCCTCTGGTAAAGTTCCCTTCTTTTTTTTTTGTGTAGTTTGTAAGACTTTGAACAACCATTTATGTATTTCTTCAGATTATGGTAGGATGGATCGTTCCTTTAATTCTAATTCTCTGTCTGGAAATTCATTTTTACTGTTTTGTGGACTGTGCAAAAGCTAAAATAAAACTTACCCAGTTCAGAGTTTAGTAGTAATTGTGACAATTGATGTAAAATAGTAAGTATTTAGTATGTCTGTCCATGGAAATTAGAACTGAAACATATGGAATATTTTCATTTATTCTCTAATTTCTAGTAGTTTCTCTTTTCTCCATCTTGGCAAACGATTTTAAGATTCTGGTGTACAGAAAAGTTACTAAATTTTTCTAGATTAATGTGACTCAAGAACTGATCATCTTGTGTTATGCTACTTCTGGTCAACACTTTGTGATTCTTCCCTTTTGTTTTTGTCTCTTCTGCATATTTTTTAGGTTTATCCTGTTGTCTCTGGTGCAGAATTTACAAATCCTTATGGAATTCATACAACGGACGCTCCCACTTCTCAATCATCATCTGATAGATTATCTCAATTTGGTACTGCAAGAGATTACCATGATTTTGATATGCAAAATGACCTGTTCTGGTACCGTGAGAAAGATGAAGATTTTCCCATGCCACCTTTCTTTGGAAGCTCGAATGGTGTGGGGGCCCCTAGTGAGGACAAGTTTGTGATGATTGAAGCATCCGAGAGACAGGGCGCCACTAGGCCCAATTGGGAGTATAAATCAGAAGGATGGCCTATAGCCACAGTGCACAATGGGCAATTAGATGAAGGCTTGAAAGATTACTATCATTTGGATAAACAAAAGCACTTTGAAGGAAAAGGTGGAATGGGTGAATTTAGCTGTTCATCCCCACTTTGTGCTTGCTGCAAGCAGCCAAAGGGGATTTATAGTGAAGATCCTGACGACATGGATATCAACTTAACTGAGGCTAACTATTTTCAGTATGAACCAACTGGAGAGAGGAAAACTGAAGTTGGAAACAACTATTTCATTGAAACAAGTTGCAATACTAACTGGGTTAGACATCTCAAAGGTACCCTTGACCTTCAACCTAAGGCTGTTGAGAAAGATTACCACTCATACGTACATAGAGACTATGAACCAAAAGATGATAGATTGGAGGCGGAAGGCAATGAACCTGATGAGGCAGCAGATGAAGAGGGAGGTGCTACTTCAGATGAGCTTTTGATGTTTGAAGGGGAAAATGAGTTTGAAGTATTTAATCTGAGAATTATACACAGGAAAAACAGGTTTGTTTTCATATCAATACCTCCAAAGCGTCAGTCCAATATTGATGAGTGAGTGAAACAAATCTGTGTATTTATAGGGCTTGAGCAATGTTTGATTAGTAATACATGTTCAACTTGCATATCACATCAAAATCTCATTCCATCATTTCCTCGGGGAACTAAAGTTCTAACATTTAATGGAGATATTGAGCTTGTTTCTTGCCTGTTCATTTGTAGCAAACAGTCGTACTCATTTGTTCTGCCATCCACAGGACTGGGTTTGAGGAGAGCAAGGACCTGCCTATTGTTCTAAATAGTATAATCGCTGGTAGATATTACGTAACAGAATACCTTGGTTCAGCTGCATTCAGCAAAGTCATTCAGGCTCATGATATGCACACTGGATCAGACGTTTGCTTGAAGATAATAAAGAATGACAAGGACTTCTTTGATCAGAGTTTAGATGAGATTAAGCTTCTCAAGTTTGTGAACAAGAATGATCCTTGTGATGAGCACCATATACTGCGATTATATGATTACTTCTACCATCAGGTATGCTTCAGAAAATGTATGTTCTTCCGAGTCCTTTGCTTTGAATCAAGGCTTATAAAGAACTAAAAGTCAATCCTCCAACCTCTAAATGAACAAGACAAGCAGCATTCAGAAGTTACATTTTTCTGTTTTTGATATAAGGGAGATGTGCATAAAAAGGACAACTATAAAGTTATCGACCAATCTAAACATACAGTAGAGATTTTGGTGGAAGAATCACGGGCATACTTCTCTCGAGAGATCTCTTGCCATTATGTTGTTAGCACTAATAGCCATCTCAAAATTTCAACTCAAACTCGCTGGCTACAAAATGATAGTTAAAGATTGTCCTTATTCTTTTAAGTAAGGATAATGTCCGTTTGGTGTTTAGATTGGACCTCCTATCTGTCTATTTGGTATGTAAAGTATCCTTTGGAACTCAATCAATGTCATCTTCTCATGTTATCCCCTAAATTTAGGATCTTCATTAATCTTCTTAATATAATATAATCTAGAAAGGTTTGTCAACGAGATGTTTCTACTAGTGCTTTAAATAATTACCTCATTTGTGAAATCACAAAGAGTTTTCTGATTATGTTGAGGGGTCAATACTGTAAACTATAATACTCCCTCTGCTCCAGCTTATGTGATTTTTTAATATGTTCCAAAAAGAATGACCTCTTTCTAAATTGGAAAATGATTTAACTTAAACTTTTCTTTTTTCCCTTTATAACAAACTTTTAAAGCCACGCAAATGTTATGGTATGTTTTAAACCACAAGTTTCAGCTATCTTATAGGGACACAAATGTTATAGCATGTTCAAGTCCAAAAATTTCAAAAATCATCATTTCTTTCTTAAAGTTCTTTCACCGACAAACAAGGTCACATAAAATGAAACGGAGGGAGTAGCTAAAAGCTCTTGAATTGCACTTGTCGTCCTTATGTGTTACCCAAGGTTGAAGTTTCGACCTTATGCCTTTTTTTTGGCACAGAGCTTATTGTCTCCCTCAATATTGATGACCTTTTAGTAACTTCTCAGTTAACTTTTAGCAGGATCGCTTTACAAATTACACTTCGCATTAAAAAGAACTGTATAGGAAAGAAGAAAGGGAGTACTTTGATTTTCCTTAAGAAAAGATGGTGAAGGAAAAGGATGTCAGTTGAAAAACAATGAGATAAACCAAGAAGTTTCCTAAGAGTGGCTGCTTTCTACCACCATGCCTGTCACAAATGCTTCTTGTGCAATCTGCTACTCCTGACCTTCTCTCTTTTTTTTTTTCAATTAGCTCTTTTTGTTGTGGCCTCTTAAAAGATAGTCTATGTTTTCCATTCCTCTATTCAATCTTTTCAAAATAGGAAATACAATGGTGGTGCTCTCAATAAAAATTAAGCAAAATGCTAAGGAAGGTCACAATTGTTGATTAATGGAGATTGAAGTTTTAATATGATTAAAAATATCGTATAAGGCAAAACCTATCAATGGATGTTTGTGTTTGTGTTATAAGGCTAAAACCTCAAACACTGGTAGAATATAAACATTGAACTTTTGATTTAATCAAGATTGGATATATGATGATTGAATTTGCAAGGTGTAAACTTAGCAAGGGCATTGGTCCCTATCTCACAATTGATTGGAGAAGACTTGAAGATCAAACATTGTACTTGATTGAGCCCAGATCCTGGTATAAACGCTTAGTGAGGCCATGAAAAGCTTAGTTTATTAATGACGACATAAGTTAAAGACAACTAACTTATTCTAATTAAATAATAAAACAGAAACTGAATCAAACTCTACTGACCAGTCCTAAACTAACTAGGATTGCATTATGTACGCTAATATGCTACTACGCTAATACGCTCCCTCAAGTTAGGTTATGAGCGACTAAGCCAACTTGAATAGAGTGCGTTCAAAAGGAGGCTTGGGCAACTTCTTAGCATCTTCATGGTGAAGGATGAGTTCATGGTCAAGCAGTTTTTCAAATAATTTTTCATAGGAGATCGGCATATCACGTGCTTGGATTGCAGCAGAGATCTCACAAAACTTAGGACCTAGACTATTGTGTATTTTGATGATGAGCTCTAGATTGGACACATGAGTACCATCAGTGGCTAACTCATCCGAGATATCAAATGGTGTGAGGATAGTCTGTGATGGAGCGAGAGTCATTGGTGACACAGGCAAGTTGATCATAGAGGCTGAATACCCAAGTTTGTAATGTGTTTGCATACATAGTGTGTAACGTGTCCCAGATCGATTTGGACGAGGTGGTTTTAGCAACTGTAGAGGCAATAGAGGGTTCAACAGAAGCCATTAGGATGTTTTTGATGAGTTGGTCTTGGCGGAACCATGTAAGGAACGTCGAATTGGGAGATATTTTGGTGCCAAGGGCAATCGTGTGGCTGGAGTCGGAGTGATCCCATTGAGATGGCCGAAGAGGTTGTAGTCATACATAAGCATGAAAAATTGTGCTTTCCAACTAGCGAAGTTTCGCTACCACTTAATTTGATTGGTAGTTGAGAAGCAGAATTGAATTGAATAATGATGTTGACACCCGTTGTGTTGTCAGCATTGACAACTCTGATATTTGTGCCATTGTTGTTGCCGTTGTTGGCTATTGATGCTAAATAGTGTGAGAAGATAATGATGTTGGCACCCGTTGTGTTGTCAGCGTTGACAACTCTAGGATTGTTGCCATTTTTGTTGCCTTTGGTAGCCATTAATGCTGAATAGCGTGAGAAGAGAGAAAGAGAAAAAAATATAGATTGTTCTCGTTAGAGTGTATAGAGCTCTGATACCATATAAACGCTTAGTGAAGCCATGAAAAACTTAGTTTATTAATGACGACATAAACTCTTTAAATAGAGTTACAATGAAAAGATAGATTCCTAGTTAAAGAAAACTGATTTATACTAATTAAATAATAAAACAGAAACTGAATCTAACTCTACTGACCAGTCCTAACCTAATTAGGGCTGCATTATGTACGCTAATATGCTAATACACTAATACCTGGTACCACTTGGTTCAACAAGAATGATATAATTCCAAACACAATAAGTTTCAAATTTTAGCGGGACTTCCAAAATTATTTGATATTTGGATTGAAATGATAGGTTCCTGCATTAAATAGAAAACAGTTGCATTTGTTACACCACAACTGGTCTGTTCTTCTTCTTCTACACTTCCCAGAGGTTATGCCTCTATTTATTACCTTCATTCATTAATTAACTATGCCTCAACCCTAAGTCGGTTACATGAATCCTCTATATGCTTTCCGCTCTATTTAGGTCTTGCTCGTCCTAATACTAACTGATTTACCTTTAAAGACAAATTAGGCGTTCTCTTATCTCATACTTATCCTTAACTAGTTTAATCCAAACTAGTTAAGTTGGTATTGTGCTTATGAATCCTCTGCTTCCACTAATAAATGTTCTTAGCTAAATTTACATTGGTTCCGGAGATCTAGGTCTTTGGAATCAACCACCCTTCACGTGATTTTAGGCCAATCTCATTTATTTTAACATCTTCAATCATCATATTTTCACACCTTCATCTGGTGCAACATCTGCAGGTCTACGTGGTCGCGGGATATGGCCAGACCATTTCACACAATCTTCTTTCTTTTTATCCTTTAAGTGTGTTATTGCACTCTCTATTAGAAATGGATCATTTCAAGTCTTGTCCAATTATGTATGACTGCATATCCATCTCTAACATTCACATTTTTTACTGCAGTCATCTTGTGTGGGCATGTTGGGACTTAGAAGCGCAACATTTCTCAGTCATATAGCATTGTTCTCTTATTTATGACCTTAAGAAAAAATATTGAAACGTACGCCAAAGAGAGTTTGCAATACCACTTTCTTGAATCACATCTAGCTTAAATATCATTTGTATCTTATGAATTATTACTGTAATTTCTTGTAGTGTTTTTTGGTTTTGAAACTTCTGTTATTGCTTAAGTCTGACAGTTAAAAAGATATTGATTGGGATCTGATGCTCCACATCTATTAACTGTACTCTTTGATTTGCTTTTGTAACATGCAGGAACACCTCTTTATTGTTTGTGAACTTCTCCGTGCAAATTTGTATGAATTTCAGAAATACAACCGAGAATCTGATCTGGAGCCTTATTTTACAATGAGCAGGCTGCAGGTCCGTTTGTTCTAGTAAATTAAAATTGGCAGCGAAACCACAAAATATATCTAAGTAAAAGGAAAGGAGTAAAATGTAATTGTGTTGGTTATTTGTTCCTTAACAGACCATAACTCGACAGTGCTTGGAGGCACTTGTTTTTTTGCATAATTTGGGGATCATCCACTGTGATCTGAAGCCTGAAAATATTCTCATCAAAAGTTATCGGAGGTGTGAGATAAAAGTTATTGATCTTGGAAGCAGTTGCTTTCAGTCAGACAGCTTGTCCTTATATGTACAGTCTCGTTCCTATAGAGCTCCTGAAGTCATCTTAGGCCTCCCTTATGACGCAAAAATTGATCTTTGGTCTCTTGGCTGCATCTTGGGGGAGCTGTGCTCTGGAGAGGTATGCTCCTACTGTTCCTTGATTTATGTACATCCATTTTATGGTTCTCTTTCTTTCTTTCTTTCTTTTTCATCTTTTTCTGTAGCCTTTCCTTTTAATATTATTTACTTTATTGCTTGGTATGTTTCAAATTGCCAATAGTATCGTGTTCCTCTTCCTGATTTATCCCTCTTTTTTGGGGGATGGGGCTTGGTGTGGCTTAAAACAAGTTTAAAAGATTCATTGGCATATGTTTCGCAGGCAACTATATGCAAACACTCTAAACATTCGTATTGTTTGGTAGGTGCTTTTTCCAAATGAAGCAGTAGTTATGTTGCTTGCACGTGTGATCGGAATGCTTGGTCCTATAGACATGGACATGTTAGAAAGGGGACAGGAGACGCACAAATATTTCACAAAGGATTATGACCTTTATCATATAAATGAGGTTTGCCTCTTAGTTCATCCTTTTAATTCTTTTAAGACTATGTATTCTTAACAAATTTAGCAATTCTTGTGCTGGTATTCACGTGAATGTTTAGTCTTGGCATGTGCTTATTTGGCATGTTTTCATCTCTTTGTTCTATTTTCTTTCTCTTCATTTTATTTTATACCATGATGTTCCCCATTTTCCACCAATTAAAAATTCTTCCTCTTCATTATTTGCAAACTTGAAGCTTTCTTTCCTTGAGTTATACTGAAGTGACTCTTTATCCTTTACCTTTCTAGAAGGTAACCTTGAAGTCTTTTTGCTTAATTCTTGCAAGTCATCAAAGTAATTTCCAACTAAGAGCAGTTAAACTAAGACGACAAAAGTGGTAGGAAGCTGTGTTATTTAAGAGTGCATGGATCATCCAGCTACCTTTTTGATGAACTGCGAGAACTGGTTTCCCATTTAAATTAAAAAGAGAACTTCTCTGCCTGCATATGTCTCCTTTTTTCTGTGTTTTCTTTCTCTGAATTTGCTCTTGAATCTTTTTGCTTGACAAGGAGCTCTTTGTATGACATGTCTGTATGTATATTTTTTCTAAATAAAAAGTACCTCATAGTCATATCTCAGAAGATTAAGATTACTGATAGAAAATTTGCTACATTTTTGGTATGATTCCTCAGAAGACCTTTAAAGCCTCAGCTAAGCTAGAAATATCTCTGAGCTGATTGGCCTTTATTAAGAAAAACTAAGCTAGATATATCTATATACACTCTAGCTAGCTAGATTTTGCCTTGACTACTCCTCTTATAAAAACGATTTAATTAATTCAGAAAGTGAATGTGAGAGTCCAATTTCAGTTTACTTTCCCCCTTAGTCATGTTCATTTAGTTGCAGTTGAAATATCCAAATCTTAAAGAACTGTTAAAATCTATCATCTAATTGAATATGCTTGGTACATTAGCTACCTCATGTGGGAGCGCGATGCCCCAAGTTAAATTTTGAGTTTTAAATCTTCAAAAAAGCTTGAAAAAATGTGAAGCCTTTTTATAGGTATATGCTTTCTGCCCATGTTTTTAAATAAAGATTTCTTTACTTCCTTTTCCATATGAGTTGCTCGCTTCGCATGGCTACAGTTTGCAACTTACTATCTATATAACTGGATAAACTATAGAGTGATACAGTTGTCCAACTTCTGATTTATGTTTGGAATTCTGTAATAGGACACTAGTCTACTGGAATACATCATCCCCGAGGAAACCTCATTGGAGCATCAGCTGTCAGTTTCTGATCCATTATTCCTAGACTTTGTCAGAAAGTTGCTTGCGATAAATCCTCAAAAACGCCCTACGGCCAAAGAGGCCCTAGGTCACCCTTGGCTTTCCCATTGGTACGAGTAGAATCCAAGTTAACTTGTTTTCAGTAATGTTTGTTCGCGTTTCATGGTATATCACCTGCTCGAAGCTGTTCTAAGCGAACAAAGGTTTTCGACAGAGCAAAGGTTCGTTCTTTGTTGTGGATATTGATTCAATGGGTACATAGTTGTCAAAATTCTCTGCTGCGTATACCGATTTCTGATTCTCATTACTGATGCTTTTTTGTAGATATTATAGGGAAAAACTGTTTTGTTTTGCCTTTGGAGGATAAACCAGTCTTGACGTGTATTCATGATTTTTTTTTTCGACAAATAATAAAAAGTTCTCTTGGTTATATTTGTTGATAAAAGCTGCTTCTGTGAGTTTGCAATTGATGTTTAGGTAAGTGTGATGTCTTCAAGAAATGTATTGTGTAATATAGGGTCAAACATGTTGGCTCTATGGATTGTCAAATCATAGGCGTGTAAAATGATCATTTTTAAAAAAAAAAATGTTTTCCTGGGCGTCGAGCCGAGCCCAATCAAGTTGAGCTCGACTGAGTTTTTTACAGTATCGAGCCGAGTCGAGCCTGTGCGAGCTCGAGTCGGCTCTTTAGTATTTAGTTCTATATAGTGTTATGTCATTAGAAAATTTAATTTATGATAAATTGATTTGAAAAATATAAGTATTACTAGTTTAAATTGATCATTGCATTTAATATGATTGAATTATATTTGATATTAGTCTAAGCTAAAACTCAAACAAAAGAATACAATATTTTTCAAGAGACAAAAGGCCTAAGAGAGATGGGGAACTTCTCTCCTATAAATCTTCTTTGCACGAGCTTCTGTAAGCCCCGTCTTTACTCCAATTACATGTGTTAAGCATCGTGTCATTTCAAATCAAACAAGTGAGGAAGCCATAATCTTCATAAGCAGCCGTGTGAGTCTAGCTTTCAATTAGCGAAGAAGGAAGGAGGCAAAGCAAGGCTTTCTTCTTTCTTTCAGAGTGAGAAAGGGAAATCAAACGAATCGAAGCGGGGAAGCTTGAAAGGTCCTTTGAGGCTCGTCAATGGCTTGGCTTCAGGTCGCAAATGGAAGCGTGGATTAGCGGGTGTCCGCTTGACTCAGTCATAGTCTCGCCTGGTACGCACTCGAAGCCTATGTTCACTAGATAAATTGAAAAACGTATGGTAGTGATCTCACTCCACGCATTGCACACTTTGTTCATCCAAGCTGGGCAGAGCTAGGTTCAAGATAGAGAGGGAGAGCCCTTCCATTTCTTTGA
>JACEIK010001358.1:228014-292074 GCA_018107945.1 Datura stramonium
TATTAGTGGAGTAATACACTAGAGGCAAGCCTATGGTTCATGACACCATTATTAGTTTGGGGCAGCCGAGGTCCCGGGAGCTTCAAACATCCATCAGGAAAACACCAGATAATACTTATTTCTTGATATATTTAGCTTGTTATATATGTATGTGTGTGTATGTGTATGTGTATGTGTGTGTGTCTATTAAATACATTAACTGCTATCATTCATCTCTATAAATTCAAATTTGTGCGTTAACCCATACCGCGTGTTTCTTACCTTGCTATAAATTTAATTGTATTATTTTTTTGATAAACAGTTTGGCATCCACTGTGGGGCTTGAGAAATTACGATATTGTGTAAACTCATTGATTTCATTTTTGATAACTTTCTCAAGTTTTTCGCAATTTGCTTTCTGTGAAATAAACCACTCATGGAAAACATACATGCAAGTAACAAGAACGTGCTGGAACCAAGGTGACAACTTCATTCGAGAATAAAAGGCTAATATTAGAAACTAGTCTATCATTGACAGTGATGAAGAGATAGATGTATAGAATATGGACCTGACGAACGCAAACATATGAAGAAGCATAGGGAATAAGGTTTGCAAGGAAGCAGTCCATCAGACTAATTTTGGTGACATTAAAGAGACCCTCAAGGTTTTTACTACTCAACATAGATCCATTTCGTAAGTAAAAAGTGATTTGAATCACTTTGAAATAGAAAAAAAGATGAAGGAAGCAAGAAAGAACCATCTGACTTTTCTATCTTTCTATGAGCTCCTAGGATAGAAATCCTCTCCGCCCCAAAACTGAGGAGGCGAGATAGGCACTTGGTGCCTTACTTGATCGAGTAAATCACTTAGAAACCGTACAATTTGAACCTGTATAGAATTTGGGTCGACGAGGCCACCATACATAAATATTGGATAAGGAAATAACTCATACATAAATACATATGTAAGGCTGACAAGGCCATCATCTGATATAATAATTGACATCAAGGTCGACAAAGACATACAAGGCATATTAGATGTACAACACAGGTCTACAAGCCTATATAAATCATAACGTCTATTATATAGTAGGGAGAGGGCTCCAACCTATCCATCAACTACATACAATATATATCTTAAAGACCTATGACTTTGAAAATCATCTATCGGAGATCCCTATTTGTACCTACTTTATGAATGCAGCATACCCTAACAACAGGGACGTCAGTATGAAATAATATACTAGTATGTAAGGCATGATAATATATAAAAATCTACAATCAGTAAATAAGAATAAGAATTAGCCTGAAACCTGAATGCCACATAGGGCGAACCATAAGAAACTCATAAGCTAAAACATACCTAGTATCATAAGGTCGAGAAAGCAACAAAACAAGATATAAGCAACAAGGTTCATAGATAAGTAACATGAAAGAATAATAAGTCCATAGTGTATAGAACTTGGAAATATTTAGGGATTCATTGTACTTTATGAACCTTCTTTAATCCTTAGATACTGTCATAACCCGAACATAGGCCCGGATCATGACACGGGACAAAAAATCTCGAGAGGCTCCAAGTCGACCCATGGCATAAACATAACATCTAACTCAATCATATTAAAATGGAAGATCAACATAAATAACATAGCAGAAGTCTAACAATCTCATAACATCAGAATATATAATTCAAGACCGAAGCTGATTACATTCTATGTCTGAAAAGCCTCTACTACTGACGAGTTGATGGGACAAGACCCCAACTAACTCACTAATGTCCGAAATTGAAAGTACTAGAAATAACTGAGAAGAAGGCCCTCGAATGATGAGGACTCACCAACTCTAGCTAATAAGTGCTAAAGCTGCAGGTCTGGCTAATGACGGGACTGAGCCTGAATATCCGAGCCTGTATTATGAAACGATACGATATAGAATATGGGGTCAGTACGTGAAATGTACCAAGTATGTAAGGTAAGTAAAACCGCTAAGTAAGTAAAATTATAAAACATGTATATCATGAAAACATAATCAAGATAAGATTCTGAGAGTAGGGTTTGCATGCTATTTTCTGAAATCATGGTCTAAACATAACTGAACGTCATAACTGAATCGAATGACCCAAAGCTGAAAACTGATTATTATAAGTAAAACTGAACATTGGGTCAAACCTGCTGAAAACATAATATCATGACTGATGAACATACATAACTAAAATCATGAGGAACAATGGGAGACTCATCATATAATCGACATTATCATGATAGAGCTTATGTGGTCCCGACTATCACACTCAAGTGGCAGATCCGTCCAAAGCTTTTCCAAGGCTAAGGAAGCTATCATGATATCGATATCAAGCTGAAGGCCCCTTGGTGGCAGGGGAAGCTCATGAGGGAGGTTCCAAATAATTTGAACATTCTAATGTTGGCGCGTAGTTCTGAGACATAGGGTGACTGACCTTTAGCCTACTCGATTCTAGACACTACTCTCAAAAATATGTATATGTTCTCCATCATTTTTCAACGAAGATGAACCATCATCTAGTAATGAAGCTGACTCATAACATACATACATAAATCTGAAATCATAACATGAGGAGCCTTGGCTCCAACCATACCACAAGCTGAAAATAGTGGGAGTCTAGACTCCAAAATCCATGTGGTAAGCTGATAACATGAAATTAGATAAATCATCAAACATACTTGATCATATGAGCTTTCCCAATGCTTAAACATGCTTGACATAGACTTGATCATTCGAAAACATGAACATAGACGTGGATAAATTTGAAATCATACTTTCTTCATAAGCTTCTCATCATGCTTGAAGACATATTTCATAGATCTCAACTTTCATGAACTTTCATGGATGGGCAACATAATTTATAAAACTTAAAAACATAATTTATAATTGAAAATATTGTAAAATCTGCCCATTAATCATAATTCAACATTGGAAACATGCTTAGATCATACCCATAATAGAAACTTAGAGAATTTACATGTTGGGTAAAACCCCCATAGATTCATCAACTAGGATTTCATGAATTGAGAGGGAATTGAGCATGGGTGTGGACAATTACATCCATTCATAACCCTACATACTTGTAGAAATCTGATTTCACAACTTCATTAATTGCCCAATGAGATCCTGGGGAAGAACTTTAGAAATTTAGGCTTGATCACCCTTAGGAACTTCTAGACTTGCATGCATGGAAGTGAATAAGCCTATAATGAACTTACCCCTCTTAAAACACTCTATTCTGAGCTTAAAACAACGTAGTTTAGGCCTTAGAAACTTAGGAATTATAGAAAATCCCTTAATAAATTCGTAGGGAAAAACATACTGCCAGTCCCCATGAGGGACTGGACGACCCGTCGTCCCTGACCACAACTCGTGGTCACCTCTCGTCGCCTACATTGGAATTCCACCTTCACTGGTCACCACAAAGGACACCACAACTCGTGATGTGTCCGACGACTCGTGGTGGCTTGTCGTTAGGTGCATTGCCAGAACATTCATCCTTTAGACCAATCACTGACCACAACCCACTGGACGACTCTTGGTCCCACCGGTAGTCAGCCTAAATCCCAAAACTCAACCAAGTCCAACCTTCTCCCCATGAGTCACTCAACGACTCGTGGTGCACCAATGAGTCATTGGACGACTTGTCCTGTGACTTGTCACAGAAAATCCTATTTTCTCCATTTCTACTCCCGGGTTTGATCTTAATTTTTTTGGGTATTATAGATATTGTCAGTCGTATCTATCTTTTGTCAATAATGTCATAATAAATATCATCCACTGTGGGTTGATGTGCCTTTGGCATGCATCAACATCATAAAAACATAAAATAAATAAGTGCAGTTGGTGTATTAATATTATGCAAGTATATTACATTAGTCTTTTAGATTCATTAACCAGAATACATTAGTAATCATAGTATTCAGAAGGTAATTGGTGGTTGACATTCAAGATACTAGAGGTTTCGCTAGAATTCAAATTCAAGAACTTACACTTGAAGGATGACTTAGCTTGACACTAGACATATCGGCTCAATATTCTAAGATCAAATTCCAACGACTATACAAGAATAAGAATTTGACTCTATATAAATATATCGATACAACTCCTAGAACCCGATTCATTGGCTATATAAGGACAAAAATTCGATGCTAACTAGATGTACTTTGTTGACAAGATGCCAAACTTTTCCACCAACAAGAATAGAGTATTTATGTGATGTTCAATTATGTTACGAAATAATCAATCTGAAATGGTATTCATACCATACAAGATAAAATGTAGCCATTACATACCTTTAACACTAACTCCTTTTGCTACGCGACATCTGCTCATGCACCTTCTCAACTATAACAATAGAATAGAGTTCTAATATCATTCAACAAAGATTACTACACTTAGTCAGTAAGTGACAGTCTCCTGATGCACCCGACTGTCCAGCGCCCTCAATACTTCATCATTTTTTTAAATTCTTATAGATACAATAATTAATACAACAACTATATAATCTACTAAGGAGCGACGAGCTCCTGATGCTAAATCTCGAGGGTGTACTCCAAAGCCCTTCAAAAATAATAAGCAAGCTCTCTATTAGCTATGTGACCCTCTTTCCAACAACCAAAATCATAACCAACCCTCATCTTAATCACATAATACTTTTACCTAGACTAACGACTTCCTAGAACTGTTTAGTGAGTGGAAATCGATAAATCAACTCAAATACTTATATAACCTGAGAAGAATCAAAGACACAAAGCCTTACCTCAAAATACTCAAACTAGGAGCTCCACTCCTATGTTTATTTCAAACAAAACCTTAGATTGGTAGAAACCCCAAACTACATGGCACAAGAATTAAGAAACTAACGGAGGAATTTATAAGATATAATCTTGGAGAAGGTTTCTACCTTGATATTCAAAGATATATGTGTATATATATAGAGAACCCACGCTTTGCCTCTTAGGGAATTATATGGAAATTAACCAACAGTTGTCTAAGTGCGAGTTATATATAAGTCAGCAGCGCCTTACTCCCCACCTCGCAAAATGAAGCTTATTGGGAGCCCTTACCTCACCTTGGGCTTTGCTCCGTGATCCCCATTGCAAGCAGGGGTATCACTGTGAGCCTTGATTTGCGAGCCCCTAGACACTGGGTAGCAATCTCATCCCATAATCCCAACATTACATACATGACTTTACTTTCCAAATATATCCTTCACAAATAAAGTAAAACACTAGGAGTAGATTCATAAGACATTAACGTACTAAGTCAAACACTACGAACGTGTGGGGTTTAATAACCTTTTCCTCTTAGGAACATTCTTCCTTGAATAGAAATAATCCATGCAAGGATGACTCTTTTGAACTTTCGAAGAGTCTCCTTTGCATATGGGACTATCCTAAACCTGAAAATCAATCAAACCCAACCTACGCGCCTCATCAGGCGATACTAAACATATTAACAAATAGTGATAAAAAAATATCATTTAGCTCTCACCGAATCACACATAGAGATATTGATAACATACTAATGTTGGGCATATTCTTATGTCCATTTTTCATGTTTTAACCCATACTTTGTCTTATTTTGAGTTTATAATCCTTATGAAATGCATAAATTCATGTTTTCGTGTGTCTTTTGAGCTAACAAATATTTTTAGATGTTTTGAGAAGGATACCAAGGAAAAAGGACCAAAAAATGACCCAAGGTGTGAAGAAAGAAGAGTTCGCGAAAGCCGGCCTGGGGCTATAGCTGGCGTGGCGCGCCAACCCCCGAACTTTAGAAAAATATGCACCAACGTTGTTGCTATGGGTGGCTTGGGGCATCAGGTATCGAACTTTAGAGGAGAATTTAATCAACATCTTGGCAAGATGAAAAGCGTGGAGCTCCCGAAGCATCCCATACTTAGGAAAATTTTTCAATATTCTGGGGCTTTGGATGGATTGAGATGACAGAAGGGTTTTAATTGCTTAGAAATTTTGCTAATACTTTGATGCTTTGAGTGGTGCGGGGCCCTCGGAGGATCCATAAATTCATAAATTTGGCTAACACCTGGTGCTATAGCTGGCGTGGGGCGCCCAGAGCAAAACTTCAGAGGAAAATCGAGTCGAACCTGGGGCTACAGAGGGTGCGACATGCTAGACCCATTTTGGGATGTATTTTGCTGATTTTTAAGCTAACTACTTGAGGGAAAAAGTGTCATTTGAGGTCTCACCTATAGGTATAACATCTAGGTCATATGTTAGCTATCTTACATCATTTTGTTTGATCGTATGTAAGGTTGTAACGCAACTTTGAAGGAGAGACAAGTTCATAACCTAAGTTTCTTCTTTTCTCTATTTTTTATGCTTCGAATGATGGTATCTTTGTTTTTTCTCTTGAACATGAGTAGATGAATGCCCATTCTAGGGTTTTGGCCATAACTATGGTTGACGTTTGAAAGATTAGTTATTTCTAGTATCAATTCTTTGTTAAAGGTTGTTTATATTTACTTATTTTAATTTCTTATTCGCTATACTAATCACATTGTGAATAAATCTATTGGCTTTTGGTTGAACTCGGAATAAGGAATTGAAAAGGTTAAAAGTAAATAAAAAACAGGAATTCAAAGATCCTTTGGCCCAGGGTTAGATGTTAGAAGTTGTTGATGAGGGTAGGGATATGCCCTTCAACCCCATTTAGTTGATATACAAGTAGGCATAACTGTCGTTTCATGTTTCTCCTGCGACCATAGGGATATAGGTGTTAGGGTTCATGAGATAGTTCTTAGATGCCCGGGAGAGTGGAAAGAAATGGGATAGTAACTTGTGACTAGCAACCTTAGGAAGAATTAATCTAGCGTAATCAAGTCTTGATAACTCAACCTGAAGTGGAAGTGCCATTTCCCTGGATTTTCATCATCATTTGAAGTACCAAACAAGTTTGCAATAGCTTTAGTTTATTAGTTCATTTTCATTTCAAGTTTAGTAGTTTAATTCTTCAAAACATTCCCCATTTATATCTATTTTGTTAGAGTAGCGAACTAAAGAGTTAACCTTGAGCAATTATTTTGACAAGTCTCTGAGGGATCGATAATTAGGACTTTACTGATGACCATGTGCACTTGGGCAACATCAAGTTTTGGCGTCATTGCCGGGGACTTAAAGATTAATTAATCATTTGTAGGTTAGGATTTTTATTCTGTTATTTTGTGTTTTACGTTTTTGTTTATTTTTTGTGAAGTTTACAAGTATTTTGTGCTCAGTGTATGCCAGCTACAAGAAGTTAAGGACCACATTTGGCTTCTTTTGATCCTGAAATTGAGAGAACCTTTTGCAGGTTAACTATGGAGAATAACGAGCAAGCACAGGGCAACAACCAGGAGAGGGTTTCAGTGTTGAATTTTGCTAGGCCAAACTTGGAGAACACTTCTAAAGCGATCATCAAGCCTACTATCACTGGAAACTTTGAGTTGAAGAAAGGGACCATGCGGTTGGTCTAAGACACTTGCCAATATTAGGGCAAGCCACACGAGGATCCTCACAGACATCTGATGACATTCGTGGAGCTGAGTAAGAACTTTCACTATTAGAATGTGTCAGATGAGTATGTTAAGCTCACGTTGTTTTTGTTCTCGTTGATTGGTGAAGCTAAGGAGTGGCTTCAAAATGAGCCAGCAAGTTCCACCACCACTTGGGAGGTTCTTTCCAACAATTCATTAACAGGTTCTTCTCTTCAAGGAGGAAAAAAGAGTTGAGAGGGAAGATCTCTAGCTTTATGTAGAGTGATGGTGAAACCTTGGCTCAGGATTGGGAATGATACAAGGGCTATCAGAGATTTCCCACATCACATGCAATCGAAGGAGATTATCAGGCATAATTTTATAGAGGGGCTGAAACCGGAGTCAAAGACTTGCTTAATGATACTGCACAAGGATAAATTTTGTCCAAGAGCTATGATGAAATAAAAACTCTTTTAAATCTCATGTCAGCAGGGAGTCTGTACTATCAGGACTCAAGTAGAGGATTCACAGCAGCCAAGGTGCCAGGAAAGCTTGAGGTAGATGGTGCAACAGCATTCTGAGTAGATACCAGTCAGCTGGTGAATGTGATCGGCAAGCTTGTAACCACACCAGCAGGAAGTTAGGTTCAGCAGGCCCACCAGGTCCAGACTCCGCCACTATCATGTGAGGTGTGTGGAGAAGACCACATTTATTCAGGTTGTCCACTAAACCCAGAATATGTATATTTTATGGGACAACAAGGTCATGGTGGAGATTTTGCAGGTAATACTTACAACTAGGGGTATAGGAATGTAGTCAATCCCTCATGGGGAGGAAATCAGAATTTCCAAAGGCCCCAGAACAACTCTCCAAGGCCTCAGAGCCAGCAGGTGAGCAGTTCATTAGAAGAAACAATGAAGCAGTGGATAGTTCAGCAGACTCAGGTGGTTAATGAGATACAGAAATCCATCCATGAGCTAGAGAGACAGATGGGGCAATTGGCCCTTCAGCAGACTAATAAACCGCAAGGGGCACTTTCGAGTAACACCGAGAAGAACCCTAAGAAAATGTGAGTGTAATTTCTTTATGTAGTAGTAAAGAGCTAGGTGAGGTGATCCCCAGAGATAAGAAAGTTGATGAAGAGAAGGTTGTGATGTCCAAACAGGAGGTTGGTGAGTCAAGAAACTCAAAGCTGAAGTTGGTAGAAGCTAGACCACCCCCTCCATTTCAACAAAGGTTTAAGAAGTAGAAGGAGGACACAACTTGCCAAAAATTTCATGATGTGTTGAAGCAGGTACAAGTTAACTTACCGTTGGTGGAGCTTTTCCAGGAAGTTCCGAAGTATGCCAAGTATCTAAATGATATCGTGGAAAACAAGAGGAGGCTTATGAAGTTTGAGACTGTGGCTATCATATAAGAGTGCAGTTTTCAGGTACAGAACAAAATTCCAAAAAAGTTGAAAGACCCCAGGAGCTTCACTATTTCGGTTGTTATTGGGAACAGGGAAGTTGGTTCAGCACTATGCAATTTGGGTGCGAGCATCAATCTGATGCCTGCATCCTTATTCAAAACTTTGTGTTTAGGTTAACCGTGTCTGGCCACAGTGATATTGCAGCTTGTTGATCGGTCTCTTGCTTATCTTAACGGAATCATAGAGGACATCTTGATCAAGGTTAGACCTTTCATTTTACCGGTGGACTTCATATCTTGGATTATGGAGCAGATTCAGTAGCTCTCCTCATTCTAGGGAGAGTATTTTTATCCACTGCCAATGTAGTTATAAAGGTGAAGCCGGTAAGATGTCAATGACTGTGGATGGTCAGGAGACAGTTTTTAATGTGTTTAGAGTGGCAAGGATTCCACCTCACTATGAGAATTTCACAGTGAAGCCAATGGTAGAGCTTGGAGAGTATAAGCAGACAGTTGAGCAACATGTGATGCATGAGAATTTAAAATATTTTCAGGATACCAACTATCTCACTCGAATTAAGGAGTGAGAGTGACTTTCGTTGTGACGCGATGTTAAATCAGATGATGCACGGGGGGAAACCCGTGAAAGTCGTGCCACGATTATATCTATAGGTCTTGGTGGGAGGCAACCCCATCTTTCTAACATTTTTTGATTTTGCAGAGATGAACAGGGCTTTGGAGGCAAAAAAAGGGGGAAAATGAGCTAAAAAAGGTTAAAGTCTGGGGTGAGATACCTGGCATGGGGCGCCAGGTGTTATCCTCAGAAGAGAATTTTTTTTCCAGGTTGGTGCTATGGGTGGCGCGCCACGCCAGACCCAGTCCATGAAAAAGTTTTTTTCTAAGTGTATGGTGAGGTAACTGGCACGCCGCACCAGATATGTGATGTCCGAAATATTTTTGGTCCAATGGGTCAAATTTGACCAAGGACCTTAAAATTACCAAAAACATCATGTACCACACCTTTATTTTAAATTCCCATTCATCTTATCTCACTAAAAGTCAAAAGCAAATAGCAAATAAAATTTTCTCTTTTCCCTTCAATAGGCCGTAACTCTCCCTCTCCCCATTCCTCCATTGTTGTTTTCTCTAAGAAGCTTGATGAATCTAATATCTCCAACTCAAGTAAGTAATTCTCTTCTCTCTTGGTTATTTAGTATAAAAAGCATGTCCCCATATCCTTCTTCCCCAAGTTAAAGTCCCAAAGTCACCAGTGTTGGTGAAAACCTTGAATTTCATATATGGGTTTCATTAGCTTTAATCTCTCAAATTCTTTCATGATAATGTGTTATATTTGTTGGTTTGCTTATTTTTGGTCGAATATAGTGATTTAAAGTTGTGGGGATGAAGGGTGTGATGAATTGAATTTCATGAAATTGGTGGGCAGAATATTGATTGTAGAGAGAGAAAGTGCATAGTCCTTAAATTCTTTAATGTGAAGAATATTGAGTTGTTGAAAATTCTTGTTAATTCATGATGGATTGTAGTAAATTTCATGTTGGTTGCTGAATGAATTGATTGCAACTACTTCCACACGTGAGTTACTTGAATTATAAATTAAAGGTGGGAAGGTGAAAGGAATAGGCAAAGTGAGGCATTCTTGAAAAGAAAAGGAAAAAAAGAAGAAGAGGGGAGATGTGAAGAAAATTCATGAACTTGGTTGTAGTGTGAAGTTAGTGAATAATTTGGATGTTGAGATTTTGGATGATAATGGGGGAAGTCTTGAGTATCCTATTTGAAAAATTCTTATGAATATGCTAGAAAATTAAGTGTGGGGTCGCTTTACACTCGTTACACCTAATTAGCTATCCTTTCTGTTGATGAACTAATCTTGTAAAGTTCTTGGTTGTGATTGGCAGGTGTCATGGCATCAAAAGCTAACAAAGGAAAGGAAATAGAGGTAACTAACAAAGGTTTCAAGTAGCTTTGAAAAGGAACTAAAGGATCGAGTTCATCAGCCAAGGGAACCCCTGTTAGAAGGTTTGGAGCAAAAGAAGTGGAGCCTCACGGATTAACATGGTTCAATACACAAAAGGAGGCCAAATATGCTCCTGAGAATTAGATTGACAAAGGTCGCCTCACAATTGAGTTTCCACCATTCGAAACAAGGTCTGTGAGTTCGGATTGGGTTATATCTTTTCCGAGGCGGAGGAGTGCAACCTCACTTTGGTGAGAAAATTTTATGCAAACTGGGACATGTTCTTTGGAGAGAGCACCAAGGTCAAAATACAGGGTCAGGTGGTTCGTTTCACTTTTAAGAGATTCAATGTCTTCCTCAGTACGCCTGCAGTAGACCTGTCTGAGTACTTCATTCTAGTAGAGAAGCCTCCATACCGCGACACTCGACATACTCTTTGTGGTGAGCGTTCATTCGCCCATTGGGAAAGGGACCATAATGGCACTCACTCTACACTTTTGTTCTCCTACTTGAATAAGGAGGTGAAAGTGTGAGTGAAGATTATTTGTGTCATGCTTCTCCCTAGGACACACATAACGAAAATCACTAGAGAGCGAGTTGTGTTGGTATACATGTTGATAAAAGGTCTACCAATAAATTTTGGTTAAGTGCTTAGAGGAAATATGAGGAGATTGAAGGACAACTGTAGGTGGAAGTACTGTTATGAAGTCTCCTGACCTAATTTCTGAGAGATACTGGCATTGAGGAAGAAGAGCCAGACCTTGACCTACCTCTAGCAGGGCACCTAGTAGGCAAGATAATGGATGTCACGAATTTAAAGGAGGCAATCACTTCCATAGCTCCACTTCTCACTATAGCGGATCGCTAGGCTTGGGGTGATAGCTGGAGAGGCCGCATGTTTGGCATGCCTGATTTGTAGATAAGGATTGGAGGTTGACCTGCCACGGATGATGAGATGACAACCCTAGAGGAGCGGTGCCCACTCACGGAGAGTGTGACGCTGATGTTTCGAGTGGGACCAGCTTTTGAGGAGCCGTTGGACGATAATGAGGCCACGGTGCTTACTGATGAGGTTGATGACTTAGATAATGATGAGAAGGATGATTTTGCCATGGGAGCCATGTAGATTTATAGTGAGGATGATGATGATGATAATCAAGAGTCAATCCTGATGGTGATGAATGTGCGTAGCAGCCCAAGAAGTTCTTTTTCTCTACCTACTTGATATATTTGTGTGTGCACTAAGGATAGTGCACCATTTAAGTGTGGGGTGGAGGAAAGATTTCTTGTTTACTTTTTGTTTTCTATATTTATAGTAGGTCATAGCATTAGTTTTCTTTCCTATGGTAGTAGCTCTGTGATTGACTAGGTATGATTTGTTAGATAGTATTGCTAATGACTGATAGCCTAGATTATGCCTTGTGATGTTTGGATGATTTGTTCGTCTCTAATAGTTGAGTTTGTTTAGTTTATTTTTAAAGTCAAAATTTTTAAATTTTTTTATTTTTTTTATCGTCATAGAGTAGATTTTTTATTTTTTTTATCGTCATAGAGTAGTGACTCTTCCCTATGATAGATGGACGACGACCATCTTAAGGAAAATTAGTTACCTTTTTTAAATTTTTAGATTGGAGTCAGACATAGTCACTTGTGTGCTCTTTGACATTCCACTTAGACGCTAAGCTAGAGGCAATGAAGTGGCATCTTAATAGCATAAGTGAGAATTCCATTTATACACATAGTTCTTGACTGACTTAACACATTTTTAGTGGCTTAATAATGAGCATGTCATTCAATGTGATTGTATGAATGTGTAGCTATAGGAAACCCACTAGAGTCTTAATGCCATAGGAGGAGAGCTTAATTATTGTGTTTTGTATATATTGTAACATCTAGAACTTGCCTGAGGTGTGTGCGATGGCTAGTTACGCTAGTTATTAAAGAATTAAGAGATAATTAAGGCGTTTCTTTGAAAAAGTCATGTTTTCCATATTTGTTTTACCTTCCTGAGAATTTTTCCTAGTTAACCCCCTTGAGCCATAAGTCTTATTCTTTTTCGTAGCCACAAAAGTAGCCTATTCACTTTTGTTGTGTGACCTCCAGAATTATTGATCCAAAAAGATAGTCTTAGGCACTTTGAGACTTGAAAGTGAAGGTCCAACAATGTAAGAATGATAAGGGAAAGGAAAGAAAAAATTGTGCGGAAAGCAAGAAGAGAAAGCAGGAAGAAGGGGTGCCCAAAATATGTTGTTTACTTGCTGCTAGGACAATGAAAGAAAGAGTTTTAATAGTGAATGTTCTTATTGATTCTACAAGAAGAAGCTAGCAGCCAAGTAGTGAATAAAGATGCATAAAAAGAAAAAAAAGAGGGTGAGTAGAGTGAAGGGTGAACAATAAAAGAAAAAGTGGTGGACTTGAAAGATAAAAAATATTTGAAAAGTGCTTAGGATTGGTAATACCTATAAAAGAAAGATCATTTCTATCCCTCCTTTAGCCGACATTACAACCAAGAAAAGTCCTTATGATCTTAATCTCTTAAAATTACTAAGTAGTCTAAGTGTACATAAAGGGCAATCTTATGGTATGAGACATATGCATGATACATCTTTTCTGAGTGTGAGTGTGCCTCGCTTATTATGTTTCATGCTTCGCATTGATAATTTGAGAGATAAACATCACTAAAAGTGAGGGGCATAATATGTCTAAATCGGTGTACTATGTGTTGCATATATCATATTTAATCATGTTGGCCCTATTTTGAAAAAAAAATGAGTCGGTTATAGAAGTTGTGAAATCTTGAATGTAAAAACTCTGCATGTGCTTGATGTGAATTGTTATAAGCTGATGAACCACTTAATCATATGATCTATGCTAGTGGTTAAGTGTGAATTGATAGAGGTGACATGTGGTGAGAAAATATGAGTTTGTGCATAGAGTTGAGGATTATTCGGGGAGGAACAATGATTTAAGTGTGGGGTGGTGATGTTGGGCATATTCTTATGCACATTTGCCATGTTTTGACCCATATTTTACCTTGTTTGAGTTCATAATCCTTATGAAATGCATTCATATTTTCATGTGTCTTTTGAGCTAACAAATGGTTTTAGATGTTTTGAGTAGAAAACCAAGTAAAAAGGACCAAAAATGACCCAAGGTTCACAGAAAGAATAGTTCGCGAAAGTCGGTCTGGGGCTATAGATAGCATGGCACGCCAACCCCTGAACATCTAAGAAATATGCACCAAAGTTGGTGCTATAGGAGGGGTGGGGCTCCAAGTACCGAACTTCGAAGGAGAATTTGATAAACACTTTGGTAAGATAAGAGGCGTGGAGCGCTAGAAGCATCCTGACTTAGGAAAATTTTCTGACATTCTGGTACTTTGGATGGAGTGGGGCACCAGAAGGGTTTTAATGCTTAGAAATTTGACTAACACTCTGGTGCTTTGAGTGGCATGGGGCACCCAGAGGATCTAGAAGTTCATAAATTTGTCTAACACCTTGGTGCTATGGCCGGCGTGGGTGCCCCGAGCAAAACTTCAGAGGAAAATTGAGCCAAACTTGGGGCTACGTAGGCGCAGCGTGCCAGACCTATTTTGGGACAGATTTTTATGATTTTGAAGCTAATTACTTGAGGGAAAAGCGTTATTTGTGGGCTAACCTATAAGTATAATATTTAGGTCATTTGTTAGCTATCTTACGTCATTTTGTTTGATCGTAGTAAGGTTGTAATGCATCTTTGGAGGAGAGACAAGTTCATAACTTAGGTTTCTTCTTTTCTCTATCGTTTTATGCTTCGAATAATGATATCTTTGTTTTTCCGCTTGAACATGAGTGGCTAACGCCCATTCTAGGGTTTTGGCCGTAGCTATGTTGACGTTTGAAAGACCGATTATTGCTAATATTGATTCTTCGTTAAAGGTTGTTTATATTTACTTATTTTAATTGCTTATTCGCTAGACTGATCACCTTTTGAATAAATCTGTTGGCTTTTGGTTAAACTCGAGAGAGGGAACTGAAAGTGTTAAACATAAATATAAAACAGAAATTCAAAGATCCTTTGGCCCATGGGTTGGAGGTTAGAAGTTGTTGATGAGGATAGGGATATACCCTTCAACCCCGTTTAGTTGATATACGAGTAGACATAACTGTTGTTTCATGTTTCTCCTGCGACCATAGGGATATAAGCGTTAGGGTTCTTGATATAGTTCTTGGATGCTCGGGAGAGTGGCAAGAAATGGAATAGTAACTTGCAATTAGCAACTTTAGGAAGAATCAATCTAGCATAATTAAGTCTTGATAACTCAACCTGAAGCAGAAGTGCCATTTTCCTAGATTTTCATCATCATTTGAAGTGAAAAACAAGCTTGCAACAACTTTAGTTTATTAGTTCATTTTCACTTCAAGTTTAGTAATTTAATTCTCCAAGTCATTCCCCATTTATATCTATTTTGTTAGAGTAGCGAAATAAAGAGTTATCCGTGAGCAATTAATCTGACAAGTCTCTAAAGGATCGATTATCGGGACTTCACTGTCCTATATTACTTGATGACCACGTGAGCTTGCGTGCGCTTGGGCGACATCATACACATAAAACTAATTATATTTCATAACTAGTTGATTGGGCAGCTGAGTATAGACCACCTAAAAAGGAATATTTATTATTTGATATGCAAAGTGGTACTTCAAATGAAAGTTTTCACATATTTTATCTACCTCAAAGTAGGTAGGTATAAGAAGGCATTCCACATATAAACCAATCACGTCACATATAATTCATGGCATAAGAACAATTAGGCATGAAAAGGAACAAAATCATATAAACTTAGGAATGTGTGAACTTTGTAAACATACGACATATAAATAATGGAACTAAAAGAAAATGAAATCTAGATACAGGTGAATTATGAGTCCTAGGTAGCATGTATGCTAATGAATCACAAAACACATAAAAAGTAAACAACAATCCTCTCTTAAATATCAATAACAGATATACTCATATCATTTATCTTTTTATGCAACGTAATTTGTGACTTAAGAAAGCAACTTACCTTTACTTATCTAATTATGCAAGCATGCATAGAATAGTGCAGAACAGGTAAACAATTGTGTCACGTAAATGTCGCGGACAATAATACAAAAAGGTCAGTTAATCATGTAAATGTACTTTCTCATAATAAAATGTACTTGCTTATAACACAAGTTTTCTATATACTAAGATGCATTGTAAGGATGTAATTTATATGCAAATGAGGTGTGAACTTATAAGGTTGCACGTGAACCTACAAACTCCAAAACATGCAGCAATTAAACATATGTATTATGACACAAAATTTGCCATAGAATCTTATAAACGAGAAGGGTACGGAATTATTCAAAACATGAACTCTTAGGATAGAAAAACCTATATATATATAACACTGACTTATGGAATATAAGAATACATGTATAACACTTAAATAGATAAACCTATAACCATCATCTGTGCAACTCTACAACTATCATATGAATGAAATAAACTTTAATTTTAGAGGATACGATCGATGAAACACATAACATTTAAGCAAATGAGATAAAAAGATGTGTAGCATTGAGTCAAGTAGTTTTCAAAGCATATAGTCTATGGATGACGATCTTAGTTATTTAATATGATGACTCCCATATGAGAGTGAAATCGATCGATTGCAATTTAAATACCCAACAAGGAGTCGGTACCATATCAACTAGGAATTAGTATCAACCCTAGCTATTGAGAGAGTCTGACTTATTTGAAAGCTTTGAATACTATTCAAGTTAGTGGAGAAAGGTGATTATCTAAATGTCTAACAATCTAAAATACAAAAGTTTGAATTCAATACAAGGAATACTAGGGATGTGTCCACATATAGGTTTGATCCTCCTAATTCACTCAATTGAGACTATTGAGAATGGACTCTTAAAGAATATGAAAGAAATCATTTAAGCAATCATTAGATGTCTCTCAACAACCTAACAATGTCAATCTAAATAAATTTTCTCAAATTGAATAGAATTCAAATAAAACATATTGCAAATTGCCAATTAGATTCATCATATTTTTACGTGAATCTATTAAACAAGGTTTAAAGTCTTAGGTCATTATTGATTGATACTACCCAAACCTTAATTGGATCTCTCAAGAACAATAGGGGAAATTTTGGCATGATTGGATGACTTTTACCACTGATCTCACTTTACAAAGCATAGATCAATCCAATATTTAAAATTTCATAATCAATTTATCCAAATTTAGGGTTTACAACCCATTGAATTCACAATCCTAGATCTAAATTTAGCCACTCATGGAGAAGAAAGAAGAAGAAATTATTATTTAAATCATTATTACTTACAATGAAAAAGAAGAAAAAAAAAACTTGAATTGAAATTTAATTGATCTACAAATTACAAAAGATGTTTTCTCTAAGCTGTTATTCTACTCCAAAACTATCAAACCTAATCATACTGAATAGAATCTCCCTAAAAATTCTAAAAAATAAAACTATTTATTCTAAGTCCAAGTCCCCAAGTCTAATTTAAATTCTGAAGGCCTAAGTTGCAGGGACAGACTGTACATTGAATGTATGGTTTTTCTCTTGAACCGTTGTTTGAATCTGCACTTCTACCTAGATGTTTTCCATCTTTCAGCGATGGACCATCTATTGATTTGGCTTGATCCACACTTCCTTTCATCAATTGCTTCACCAGTTCATCGGTTGGAATGCCGGTTCACTTGACATTTCGCATTGTCGTCCCTTGCCTACCACTTTTTCTCACAGTTAATTGTAGTTGGAAGTGTAGACGGCATCATGAATGTGAGGTTTGTCTTTGTCCTTTTTATGGAAAACTTCTTGTGATTTACACCTCCTTCTTTCAACTTATAGGATTCTGAAACTTAATAAAATAATTAATAGAGTATTTATTTAATTTAGCACTTAAAGGTACTCTATGAAAATAAGTATGAATGTGTCGCAAAACCCCGATATGCTAACCCAAAGTTTTTACTTGACCTCAGCAGCTAAAATAAGAAAATCTAACCGAGACCTAGACTCTTGTTAGATATCACGAAGTGTAATGACTAGAATTGGTTTTGGAGCGAGTCATAACATGCAATTTTAATCAAGCCACCCCTCCATCATGCAAAAACTAGCTTTCTCACAACTGTGGAGACTAAGCATGCAATCTTTATTTACAACACCATTTAAATATGTAAGATACCTAGATTTAGAAGTAATTCATGCTAGCCATCATCATCCACATGTCATACATTTTAGATCAGAAATTGCCTATTTTCATAAATGAAATTACACAATGCATGGATAAAAGATCATGTCATGCCCCGAGGCTACAGCAGGCATGGCGGGCACTCGGACCCGCTGTTGGTCCAGCCAACCTTGGCCTAACTTACTACTAATTGAAAGTAGCTATGGAAATTTATAGCGAAGTGGTCAACAAGCTTAATTAAAAAGGTACAAATTCAATTACTAGGCTGAATAAAAATTTTAATAAATAACTTGATAATATCATCTCTACTTGTCTAGTTTATGACCTCTAAATACTTTGAAGAATGGGTGCGAGACAAGATTCCCCGACTACCTTAAAGAACTACTAACAATACTAAAAGAAAGAGAAAGCGGAGTCCTTTGGAAAGTAGGAGGTCTCACCTTGCTAAATGGAGAAGGATTCCTACGGATGTATCTACGCGGTCTAGGCCATACTTGTATCTATATAATACAAAGATGCAAGCGGACGCGGGGTGAGAAAGATGTGACAACGAGGAAATAATCCTTTTCGCTTTCTCAACTAATGGCGTCGGTATGTGGGAATGTACAATATGTAATAAAGATGAATGAAACAAGGCTTGAACTAAAATACTAAATTGAGTGAGTAAAAGCCAGATATACGAATGATGCAATAAAACACAAGTATAAATATTGTGTAAAATAGTTATGCATCTGAAAACTATACATCAAGATAAGTTTATGAAAATACTTTACTTTAGTTGATAGTTTCTCTTAAGCGGCATACACCATGAATGAATGCATGATGTCTAACCTCTAGCCCAGTTGGGAGCTTAGCCTCGGGCGGAGGATGAACTAAAATGTGGATCTATACTAAGTCTTTACCCGGGGTTATACGGAGTCACCCGAATAGAAAACGAACCACTTCTATTCTCGGAGAGTGAGGTATATGAAGGAATGGAATGATTCTAACCTATGTTGGCTATGTAGTTACCGGAGATTTGGATTATTTGAAACATTCACCCATCTCGGTGCTAAATAATCCTCCAAGAATTGTGCTTATAAAAAACTTACCTATTTGAGGCATTCAAAATATCTCTATGGAGCCATTCTAGCTCAAAATAAATATAGATGTATAATAGTTGGTGAGCCTCTATGTTCAAAATTATACTACGCTAGTGAGCCTACGTGCTCGAAACTTTTTAAAATTGGTGAGATTCTATGCTCAAAGGCGAGTAAAACTAGTGAGTTGCAATGCTCAAAATTGAATAAAGTTGATGAGCTTACACGCTCAAAACTATGTTTCGAAACGTGCTTTCACTTTCTTTTTAAAAATCATGCAATGAACTTAGAATTGAAAGTCTTTTAGAAATACTCTTTAAAACTGAACTCTCTTTTTCTTGTCTAACACTCATGTGTTTAAAGCTAAGTATGCGTACATGAACTTTCTCTCAAAATGCTTTTCATAAAACTTGAAAGCTACTTCTTCTCATGAAAACAAGGCATTTAAATAGTATGAAAAACCTTATTTCCATGTAAATTTAGCAAGGTTTACCATGGTAAGGAAAAATATGAACATCAATACAAAATCATGATAGATAGAGATATCAATAGAGTAAATAAGGAACAATAATGTATAACCCATATTATAAGGAAGAAACCCCAATTCACAGGTCATGGGCAAAATATTAACTTCCCAAGTTCTGCAAAACTAAACGGTAGATGTAGAGGCGTGAGGAAAAATGACTATGAATAGCCTTACATACACGCTCCAATATTCAATGAAGAGTTCGAAAAACTAACTCTAAGACCTTCTACATTGGTAAATGCCAAGCGATTCTAGGGTTTCCATCAAGAATCGCATTAGAACCCATAGCTTAGGAGCATGAAGATGAACAGCTTAGCATAGGAATAAAGGAGAGAACTACGTTGGAGAACTTGTGATTAGAGACGTTTAGAGGGATTAATCCTCTTCAAAATTTTGAATATTTAGGAAAAATATAAGGAGTTTGGGCGTTTGTATCATAAGGGTAATGTTAGGAATGATTTCCAATTCAAAACATAAGATATATATATATATATATATATATAGAAGTGGGAGTGCGTGGCCAGGCTTAGCGTGCCACGCCGGCTATAGCTTTAGCCAACCTCTGGAATTCATCTCCCGGCATACCTCGCCGGTTTGTAGTGTCACTGTTGCTGAACTTTTTCATCGAAGCGGTGGTCTCGGGTGTGGTTCGCCTCCCAATGCACCTATCACGACAAATTTTCTCATCAAAAGTTTAGGGTCGGGCATGGTGCATGCATCTCTTGCTTCATAGTGCCTTAGTAAAAATATCTATAACTTTTCGAACCGATTGATGCCAGGTCGGATGTATTGGAAATAAAACTCCAAGGATTGATTTGATGGGTGAATCACCCAAAAGGACTTCGTAAATTAGGGATTATGGTCATTTAAATTCGACCCTTATAAGAACTACACATGAAAACTCAATCGGTAGGAAAGCTCTCAACTCAACTTTATGCTAGAGGTTCCTTATGACCTTAATTTGTTATGTCATTGCACTTCCCATACTTGAGAATTGATCTTAACTCTAGTTTCCATAAAAATTGATGAGATTTAGGGTCTATCAACATACAGACGATTTTAAACTTACATCAGTCATTTGTTATAATATCTCCCCCTTAGGATCATTCGTCCTCGAATGATTAGCCCCTTTAATCATGAAAAATACAAGCATAAACACGGCATAAAGGCCAAGAACACTCAAACACGGATATATATGTAAGTAACTAACTAAGAGAAGGTTATTACCTTTGGTATCTTCTTCAGGTAGAACAAGTGAGGGTACCTAGTCTTCCATATCCTCCTCGGATTACCATTTATCCTCTTCAATAAATTGATTTCTCCATAAGACCTTTACCAATGCTACTTCTTTGGTTCTCAACTTGCGAACTTGACAGTCAAGAATCTTGATCTAAACCTCTTTATACGACAAGCTATTTTTCACCCCAATACTTTCTATATGCCCATGATACATGAGGGCCCCACACACTTAAGCATAGAAATGTGGAAGGCTGAGTGGACTACATTAGTCGGTTAGCGGCTCAATTCATAAGCTACCTTGCCAACTTTTTTCAAAATTCATTATGGACCAATATAGCGAGGCCCGAGCTTCTCCTTATTCCCAAAATCTCATGACACCATTAATGGGTGAAACCAAATCGAATAAACCCGATCATCCATCAAAAACTCTAAATCTCTCGCTAACATCGATATATGACTTTTGGCAACTCTTGAATTCTTCAATCTTTCTTGAATGGTCTTAACATTCTCGATGGTATGTTGTACTAAATGCAGGAACTATCAACTCTGTTTCACCAACTTCGATAGCCCAGATCGGATATACACCTTTGCCATAAAGAACATCAGACGGAGCGATCTAAATACTAGAGTGATAATTGTTGTTATATGAAAATTCTATGAGAGGAAAATGGTCATTCCAATTTCTCTTTGAAGTCAATAACACAAGCTCGAAGCATATCCTCCAAAGTCTAGATAGTACATTTTGCCTGACCATCTATACTGCGGGTGAAAAGCGTGCGAGTTCTGCCCCCAGACCTAAAAACCTTTTTAAAAACAACTTCCAAAACACTAGACGAGTGAGCCCGAACACCCCTATGCGAAATGATGGATAAGTAGGACTCATGAAGTCGACTACCTCACGGATGTACATCACGGAAAAGTCGTCATTGAATCCATAGTCTTTGAAGGCAAGAAATGGGCTAACTTGGTCATTCAATTTACGATTACCAAATAGAGTCATGTTGTCGTCAGGATCATGGTAGACTAGTGATGAAGTCCATATTGATCATCTTTCACTTCCCACTCGAAGTGTTATATTCCAATCCATGCTACACGGCCTTTGGTGCTCGACCTTAACCCCTACGACAATTCGGACATTTAACAATATAGTTCGCAATATCCTTTCATACCATTCCCACAGTTAATTTCCCTCAAGTTATGGTACATTTCATGGAACTGGAGTGAATCGAATATTTGGATCGTGCACTTTTCCATGATCCTACCTCACGAGACCATCACCTCCCAGACATGTAACTTTGCCTTGATACCTCAATACACCATCTCACCCTTATGTGGAAGCTAATACCTTCTGCTTGTGGACATCTTCTTTTAGCTAGAGCAAAAGTGGGATCTGTTCTATTTTCCCTTAACTTCTACTACTAGAGATGATTCCTCCCGTAATGTAGAAGCGCACGTCCCTCTTGAGTTCATAGATGAACTCCCAAATGTGAAAGTCTACATGCACGTCCTTAGCTAATTCTCTCTTTCCTTCCTCGTGGGCTATGCTACCCGCCGTACTTTTGCCAAGAGCATCAACAACTACCTTTACTTTATCAGGGTGTTAGAGAATGCTCATATCGCCAATCCTTAAGTAATTCGTCATCTCCTCTATATGAGGTTTAGCTCCTTCTCGGTGAACACATATTGAAGACTCTTTTAATATGTGAATATGTCAACACGTGCACCATAAAGGTGATGACACCAAATCTTTAACTCTGAGATACCAATTCAAGGTCATGAGTCAAATAATTATTCTCATGGACCTTAGGTTGTCTTAAATCATAAGTTATAACCTTACGCTCTTGCATCAATACATAACCAAGGCCACTCTGGATGCATCTGAATACACAAAAACTTATTGTGCCTTCTAGTAGGAGTAAAAAGTGGAGCGAGTAGTCAAAATGATTTCAATTCTTGAAAGCTTTCCTCACAAGTTTAGACCATTGAAATTTAACCTTTTCTTTAGTCAACTTAGTTAATGGGACAGTAATAGATGAAAACCCTTCTCTGAGCCTTTTGTAATAGCCGTGAACTGAAACTTTTAATGTCAATCAAGGTTGGCCATGCAGGCCAACTCTTTACTACCTATGATGTAAATATCTTGTACCATCTAAAAGGAAAGCCAATGTTATGAAGATGCCCTGGTAGTAAATCCATGGGGAGTTTGTCATACACGAGAAGCCGAACGGTAGAACTAGGCAAGAATTGCATTAGTTATCAGTTTGGCGTCAGTATAGTAGATTCGGGAGGCAATGAGCGGTAATTTAGAATACGATAGTATCATCATTGGTTGTGAAGTGAACAGTGAAGACCTAACTTAGTTCGGCTCATAAATAAGGCTCATTACAGAAGGAAATAAGTTTGGTAGCGGGGTAATTTTAAGATTTAGGGGCCGCCTTTGGCCAGCGAATGCGGCAAGGCTTCGCCGATAGATTATGGGCGAGGAGTACATTATTCCGTTATTCTCTTCATCCCGGAGTTCGGCAAAGATGTATCATGATATAAAGAAATTTATTGGTGGTAGGGAATGAAAAAGGAGTTAAATTCGTGGCACAATGTCCTAATTGCCAGCAATTGAAAATAAATCAAAATCGATTGGTGATACGAGGAAATAGCAGTGACTATGTGGAAATAGGAGACAATTAATATGGATTTTGTAACAAGGTTACCTACTTCCAGGCATAAATTTGATTCTATGCGGGTGATTGTTGATAGGTTGACAGAAGTCGGCCAGTTTCTGCCAATCAGGGCTACCTTCTCGGTCGAATATGTTGAATTGTATATCGGGGAGATAGTTCGATTGTATGGTGTTCCGGTATCAATTATTTAAACCAGGCGCGATTCACAACTAAATTTTGGCAATCTTTCCCGGAAAGTGCAGGGACACGGAGTTAATTTGAGTACAACCTTCATCCTCTGACGAGACGGGCGGGTAGAACGTACAGATTCGGTGGCTCGAGGATATGTGATGGGCGTGCGTGTTGGACTTTGGGGGCAATTGGGATGAGCAACTGCAACATTGAATTTGCTTATAATAACGATTACCATTAAATGATCAAGTAAGCGCCTTATGAGGCCTTATATGAGGCGGAAATGCAGGTCCCAGGTTGGTTGATTCGAGATAGGAGAATCGGTATTAGATGGACCAAACATTATCCATCGGTCAAAAGGAAGGTAAAACTTATGAAGACGCCTGGCAGCCCATTTCCAGCGCCGAAATCTATGCGTGTGCGGCGAAGAAATCACGGAGTTTAGTGTGGGCGTTTGGGTGTTTACGAAGGTTTCATAGATGAAACGACTGAGATTTGGTAAGAAGGGTAAGCTCGGCCCAGAGATTTATTAGGCAAGTATCGAATCCTGGAGAATAGGCCGGGTGGCATACGAGCTAGACACGCCTTGAGTGGAATTTGTTCATTGATCTTTCATGTATCGATGCTACGGATGTGTATAGGGGATCCATCCCGAATTGTTCAGTCGGGGTTATCCAAGTCCGCGAGGAATTAGCCTATGAGGTTCCATTAGCTATATTAGATCGACCAGGGTTCGCGGGTTGAGGACTAAGGATGTCGCTTTGTTAAATATTATGGAGGAGGAGTTAGAGAGCGATGACTTGGGAAGGCGAAGATGATATGAGATCCAGATATCCTCATTTTTCAGGCTTAGCTCAAACCATGCGATTAAGGTACCTTTAAGCGATTGATTTGTTGTTTTATGATTTGTCGTATATATCCGGTGTAGTTGGCTCTAGCCTTATTGTAGAAATAGTGCCATGGTACTATGTGAAGTACACGTGTTGGACTTTCTGTGTTTTAGGATTTTCGGATAGTCCATATTACGGGAGACTGCTGCCGAAATTTTAGAATAAGTAGTTAAAAGAATTAAAGTTTCTGAAGCCAAAGTGACATTTGAGATGAATGTTTCTAAGGGTGGATGTTACCCTAGTAGTTTCTTTGTTAGTCGGCCTATTCGTACGTTAGTTAAGAATTTTAGAGTTCAATATATGCGAGAAGGACTGGGGAAAGGTCGAGCGAGCACGGAGTTGGGGCCAGCGCGAAGGAGAAGGCTGGACCCAGTGCTAAAGGGGCAACGTGGACCCTCCTTAGTGAATTAGGCTCCATGGCACGACCCAAAATTGGCGCGTTGGGGGTAAAACACCACGGACCCCATGTCCATGTAATTTTGTATATATTTAGTTGAATCATTTGGTTTCATTTTACATAAACGGACCAACGACCCAGTAAATGCTACGCAGATTTTAGAGTGATTTTCCTCTTATTTAAGCTATGGCATTAACAATTCAAATTAACTTTGGGTATTGAAGTTCCATTTGCGAGGGAGCATTACTGGAGTTATTTTCTCTAAATTCGGTCGGCAAATCTTCGTGCTACCGGGTTAAGGTAAGTAGAATTCCTCCAAACTAATTTCTATATGATCACGGGCTTCAAATGAGTACTTCTCTCTTCGAACTTTCAATAAACTATATGTTTCGATCGTGTTGGAAAGTTGAAGTATAGTTGATATTATATTAAGTTATCTTTTTTTGTTGAATCTTAAATCTTGAAACTAGTTTCATTTTCAAAGTAACCGATTTCAATTGAAAAGCTATTAAATACGAATCCGATACTCTCCAGTTAAGCATCAATCCTCAATCCCGGGTATATTAAAGCGAATCCCTTCAGCAGGATTAGTTTCTTGATATGTGGCTCGGTTTGAATCAGTAGGAACACCATAAGCATATTTGTTACAATTAGTTGTTGATATTAGGCCGAGACCGATATTCCATGTATAGTTGGGATTGACTATATCTGTATAGCCACTCCATAACCAACCCGGGGGGTTACTATACGTGTCGGCGCGCGGGCTAAATGGCCGTTACTAGGAGCGGTATGCGTCAAGTGAGGACGAAGATGACTACGAGGTCCTCATACGGTCATTCCATGGCTGAGCTACTCTTATCTGTATCGACACGCCCCCGTCGAGTTCGGTACCGAGGTACAACTTGGCGAGTCACCCAGAACTCGGACACGGCATTTATAGTTATAGAGTAGGCGAGCTCGATTGGAGACTCAGGGGAAGGGTAGGACAACTATAGTTATTAGATGACACAGTATGACCTTATTAGGGGTATATAAATTGAAATTATGCCCACCCCGGGGCCTATGGGATCCCAGAGTGGGTTATTTTGTCTTGGTTGTACCTTGAGCTTATGGGGGCGAGATAAGGTTCTTGCTTGCTTTGAATTCTTGATAAATTAGATGATAGAAAGTTTAACTATTCGAGTATGACCTCTACCTCCATCTCTCGATTATTTTGATTTTATTTCTTTACTTTAGCTTATTCCCTGATTATTGCCTTGCATATTTGGTACATATTGTGTGGCGCCTTTCTGGTATTTTGCATTACTTACTGCCCGGTATGAATAGACGAAAGGTCCCTCTTAGCTTCAGGCCAGGATTGTCAACGTAGTCGACTTCTTTCCTCGGAGCTTGTAGATAGAAGGTTACTCCTTTTGATTGTGCAGAGTTTATGGGTAGGTTGGGGCCTTGTCCGGCCATCACATTACCTCTAGAGCTTGCATATTGTTTCTATTTCCCTATGGTTATTTGTTAGTGTTTGTGTGAGCCCACGTATGTGACTTAGTTATGTGTTGGTTATTAGCGGGGCCTTGTTCATGCGTCGGTTAAGCGGCCTTATCGGCCTGCTTAGTTTATGCGGATTTACTTTTAGTTATAACTAGATATCATGATAGTCTTATTGGCCCGCATAGGATTCCCACGTTATTGTCTATTTACGGCTAGCTATTTTCCTTCTGAATGGCTATAAGGCCTTGTCGAGCGAGTAGTATTTACAGCGAGATATAGCCCGTTATTTTATTGATATGGAAGTAGGCTGCACAGTGCACACCGGGCCTAGTTAAGTCGATTCGAGATCCTAGTAGGGCACCGAGGTGCTAGTCGTGCCTCCCAAGATGGGGCATGACATGGCTTGGCATGATCCTCTTCGTTTAGGTGAACTAGGATGTCGTCGATGAACATGGTATTTGACAAGCGCACCCAAGCGCATGTAATTCGTCAAGTAATATAAGATAGGTGATCCCCATATTGTACCCTCGGAGATTTGATAGATTAATTGCTGAGTTTGAACCTTTATTTCACTATTCAAGTAAACACAAATAAAATAGGAAAAGGTTTTAGATTATTCTACTAAACTTGAAGGTAAATTATACTATGATCTAAATTCGTTTGAAATATTTTGTAATTCAAATGATGATAGAAGTACAGGGTCTTGGCACTTTTGCCTTCAAGTTGAGTTCTAGGATTCGAATATGCTAGATAACATTCTTCTAAGATTGCTAGTTGCAAGTTACAAACTCCTTAACTATTCTCTTGAATGAAAAAGCTATCTCGTGAACCTAACCTATCCCTATGGTTGCGAGGAGAGAACTTGTAGAGGCGGCGGAGTTGAAGCTACTTGGCTCGGATGAATAGGGTTACGGGTATATCCCTATCCTCAATAATAAAATCAACTCTTGAACTATTGAATAAGATAATTAAAACCTATTTTATGCTTTCTTTTAACCCTCATTAGTTTCCCTCTCCGAGTTCAACTAATGAGCCAATAGATAATATTTGAAAGGTGATCAATCTAACGAATAAATGTAAGAAATCAAGTAAGCATAAACAACCTTGAAAAGAAGATTTGAAAGTATAAGCATAAATGAATATTCAAACTACAACCTTGACCATGGCCAAAACCTTGAGGAACGAAATTTAAGCACTCATGTATTCAAGTGTAAACCCCAAGAATTCATCATTTGAATTAGCAAAGATAAAGTAAAGAAGAAAAACCTAGAAGATAAACTTCATCTCTCCCCCAAAAGAAATGCATACAATTTGATCAATCTTGAAAGAACTAACAAATGCCTTAGACAAGGTATTTATAGGTTAGGTAATAAAGACTCTTTTCCCTCAAGTAGTTCAGCTTTTAGACTTAGAAAATTCATCACGAATAGGCCACGGCTTTTGGCGCACCGCACATCTCGTCAAACTTACTTGAATTTCCTCTAGAGTTTACAGTGCATGGCATCACGCACCAAGCCATCTCACCAGGTGTTAGTCAAAATTATACAGTCCCGGGCACAGCGTAGCATACGCTAATGTACTAGAGTGTTAGAAAATATTCCCAAGTTTAGAACCTCTCTGTCGCTCCGATCCACTCAATTCACCAAATTTGTTGATAAAAAATTCTTGAAGTTCGAGCTACCGCGCGCCGCACCAAGTGAAAAGGAAGATAAAGGAGCTCTTTGCTTCCTAGTTATGGATCCACATATGTACCATACATGGGAAGTACGGGCCATATGTTTGTTGTATATGATAAAGGAGGCAAATATGAAAAGAAGTACGAAGAATATGTAGAGTTTATGTGTAAGGGTCAACTTTAGACGATCATATCTCCAAATCTACAGAGTATAAAGTTAAATCCCTATGAATATAGTTTCTAACCATATCAATCGTTCGTCAATCTAATCTTAGAGTAAAAATTATGAATATTCTTTGTGGGGGCATTTTTAAGCAAGTATGAATCGTAAAGAATTCTACAAACCGCGAGAATGATTTTGCCGGCCTATAAGCTACAAAATATTTTAGCCTTAAGTCACTAAAGTGATTCTCCAACATATGGGATGACTTACAGTGCCATTATGTGTCTTGCAAGTGAAATCTGCCGGTCCACGGATGGCAATTTTGGGCAGGAAAAAATGTGATTTTCAGCCTTCTTTTTATATGTAATTTTGAGTTCTTTTCATCATTCCTTCCATATGTATCGACCCCAACATCCCCCAAGTGATCTTCAAAATCCTCTAAACTTGGATAAATGTATCTCATGGAATTGTACTCAAACCCACAACTTTCTTCAAGATTTTAGCATCAAATCTTCCTCTCTTCTCTAGCAAGGTTAAGAACGCCTCTAGAAGTTCAAGACTTAAGTTGTGAGAGTTCTCTTTGTCTATTAAGGTATGTATTCTTCCTAAAAATTTGTATGGTATTTATTTTCTACTCCTTAGGGATGTCTTGAGGTCGGGACTCATAGGATAGTCTTTAGAAAGTCATGAGTTCATGTGATAATCTAGCGTTAAAGGATTTATGGGACTATTTTGGTGTTGAGGATAGATGTTATTGTTTGTATTGGACTTGTTATGGTTATGAACATCGTTAAGGGTTGTAGAAGGAGGTGAGTATTATTACACCCCACCCATAAGAGGCTCGAATTTTTATGTACTCCGGATGTTTGTGAAATGCCTTTATGACTTGAAATTTGTCAATAAGCTATTGATTGTTGTTCCTATCCTTATAATTATTTTAGATTGACCTTATAAAGGTATTGTTACTTCATGACGATAATTATCAGACCAAGAAGAAGGTGTGTGAGGCTATCTCTACATGTGAGAATATTATTGTTCTTACACCGCTAAATTTATTCATATCTATGAGCTTTTCCTCATATATGAGTCGAGTTATAAAATCTTACGCCTTAATCTTATTGATTATTATGAGAAATCCAAGACTTCCTATGATATTACTCATCCTCTATGACATCCTTTTTATATGAATCTTTATGATTTTCTACACAAGATTACATAATCATGAAAGATTTAATTTTCTTTTCATCGAGTTTGATGATTCCTTTTAAGGATTTTCTTATGAAATAACTCCTTTATAATCATGAACCATGATTTAAGACTATATGAACACTGAAGATGAACACGCTATGATTATAAACTCTTGAATTAACTCTTATCACATAAAGGACCTCAAGTACTACATATGAAAATACTCCCTATTAAGAAAAACTCCTTTCCAAATACGGTCGTCATTCTTACGTATCCCTATGTGGAAAATCGCATGCATCCTTATTGGTCATGTACTCCTAAGGCCAAATTTTTCTAGTTAACCGCTCTCACAGTCAAGTACCTAATAAATCACCTATATAGTTTCAATGTCCAATATTTTATTAAGCCTTATGGAAATTCTTCCTCTTCATGAATTGTTAGAGTTAAGGTAACATATATATTTCTATGATTATTCATTTTTGAATTTCATGAAGTTCCTATATATGTTTTATGATCTTTATTGATTATTCCATGAGTTCCATGAATCCTCTCGCATGAAAGCGTCAATTTTGTAAGTATGATTTTTTTCCTCTAAAATAGAAATTTTAAAGATTTTTATGAACTATGGACATGACATGATGAATATGGACTTTCTTGAGTTTCTTGAGCTATGAACTATAGATAGCAAATATGATGATGAATTATGACTTATGAGCTTAAATCTAAATGATGATTTCGAGTAAATCACATTACGTAATAAAAAACGAGAATAGTATTAATAACCGAGAAGGCTTCGTGCCTAAAACTATGTATGCTAACGTAGGTTATGGATCGTTTTGTTGGTTCAGACTAGATTGCACCCCTAGTATGAGTTGTTATGGATCCTTGCTAGCAAACATGTTATGTATGTCTCATACCATTTTTGATAAGGTATGAGATGATTTTAGCTAATTGGACTCCATGTTAATATGGTGGTTTATATCAATTAAAGTAAGAACCTCCCATAATGAATTAATGAATGACGAAAGATAATTTTTAAAAGGTCAACCCATTGATTTTGGATTCTTGATTTCCTTCTTATTATGTCTATGTCTCTTGTTGTCCTTCTATTTCAGTTATGTACATGTTTCCATTTATCCATTTTATATACAATACGATCCTATGTACTTATGTCCCTTTTTCGAGGTGTTGCGTTATTTTATAATGTAGACTCAGGTACCATACCAGGATCGAGCAACACGTTAGGGTTCTCGTATTCAACTTATGGTGAGCACTGCTTCTTTCAGGGCTTAAGTATTTACATTTAGCTTTACTAGTTTTGGCTTAGAGGTATATCGGGTACCTTGTCCTAATAAACGGTTACTCATATATTAGAGGTTCATAAATTATTTATATTGATGAGTCTAGCATGATTTTTATATAAACTTGGAAAGTCTTTTCTATATATTGAGCACTCTTATTTTCAAAAACTTTAGTTATTGACATTCCGCTTATGTTAGATGTATGCTTTATTATTATGCCATGCATATGATTCACTCGAGCCGATAATGGCATCAAGAGTGCCGGCCCACGCCTTGGCCTAAGTTTGGAGTGTAACAAAGGCCTGACACGAATGAAAGGACCGGACAAGCTTGGAACCATGATTGGCCTCGAAGTTAGAAAATCCTTATAAATGGCGAAGGTAATATAGAACTCGATCAAGCTAGCTTTTAAGCCTAAGAGAGGAAGAATCGTAGATTCGGACTCTCTATTTTACCTAAGCCACAAAGACCAATGATAACAAATTGTCACTAATCAACCTCGAAACCGGCGTTAATGCGCCACGTGATGATCAGGAGTGCAACCTAAGATAACTTTTATAGGATCTAGACTAGCTTTTTATGCGATTGTCAAGATATTTTGCCCTATAAATAAGGCCTTGCATGGGGTAAAAGACATCTCATCTTTCTCACTATAACAAGCTATCTTAGTTCTAAATGCATAATCTCTTTCTCTTCTCGATCTTTAAATCTTGATAAAACTGAGCAATTTTACTTTTAGTATTATTATTGTCCCATTTGCTTTTATAGTTAGCTTTTAGACAAAAAAAGAAAAAATAAAACGTGATAGGAACTAATTCACTTGCCTTTAACTCTAATTTATAAAGTTTAACTTGGTTTGCGTGCACATAATTTTTTTTGGCAAACAATACTCGTATACGAACCTTGTTTTGAAGTGATAAAATAAAATATGTATTGTTTATTATATACTCACTTATCTCCACATAAAATATTTCTTAATTATTTAAAATACTAGAAAATAACATGATTTTTTTCATATATTAACAATTTGGAGATTGTTATGAATACAATGGATGAGAATAGAAGTGGATAGTCCATGTAATTCACATAGATGAATTTGGTTATATTCAAATCTATCTACACATGTATATTCACAATATGTAACATCATCCTTTTCATTCTTGTCCTTGAGGATGTATCTTTGTTACTACAAAATAGAGCACTTTGACTCATGGATTAAACAATCAATAGAAGAAAAATTCTCTCCTTTTTTTATATTTCTTGTTTAATATTTTTCTATTAGCATTAACTCTAATCAAGCTGAAGGTTTTCAATATGATTTTTAATTTTGTGTTACAAACTTTGGCGAGAGGCACGATTTCCAAATGATTTACTTTGATTTGGATCTTAAAGTGCAGAAATATATTTATAATTTGTTATACTATGTGTCAATCTAGAACTTGATTATATCGCTTGAATTCTCAAAACATAAGCATGAAGTAATACTAGCAACATTAATTTTATAATAACTTAAATGATTTTGATATGTTCGAGTAATTATTTTTTAGACTAGTTTAAAACAAAAGACTTGCTAATCAACTTCGGTGAAAGCAAATCGGAATATCAAAAGATTTTAACTTGAGAGATAATTTATCATATTCATTCTTTACCTAAAGAAGAAAAAATGGAGTAGGACTTAAAATAATGTAATTAATGATATAAAAGTTCTCAAATATTAAGGAACTCTTTAGTTCAAGAGAATGATGATTTTGAATTTTTACTTTCAATTTATAGAATTTGATATGGTGATTGTATTTAGTCTTATAATTACAATCATGTTTGTCACCAAATAATCTTACCTCAATTCACTATTATGTGTTTTAATATATGTGATATGATATAAAAAAGATACTATTGTTAATATTTGATATTGTTTTGGTTATCCATATTGTTCATAAGATTGTGGCAGTTCACAGTTAATTATATCTTGTCCGTCTTTCTTTATTATGGGAGTGATGATGGCCATATTTATTTGTGGTTATCTATATTAAATGTATTTTCATTAAAGTTTTAAAGGTTATAATATGTATTGTGACTATTTCAATATAACTTATAGAACTAAAGATATATATGACCATTAGACGATAATAAATACTTTTATAAAGACTTATTATGACTAAGCATATTCGTTTAACCTTATAATTGTTAAATTAAGAGTGATAATGACATTCAATATATTATTTATATTTAAAGTTATCGTTTTCTTTTAATTTAAAAGTGAATATTTACAAATGCTTGTTATATTTATTATTAATGAATTGCTCTACTACTCGTAGAAAATTATTATTTGTAAGTTTTATAATAATGTGAAAAAGCATGGCTCACAACCATATAAGGGAAGAATAATTTTGAAAGCCCTTATCAGGTAAATGATAAGTTATATTTTAATCTTTTTGACTTTTAAGATATCATATTCAATTATCTCACAATTAAGGATACATGAATATTGATCGAGATAGATTTGAGATTAATTATAAAATATATAAGAATATTATTATGGTCTCAAATATACTCCCTAAAGAAATATTTACGAAAGAAGATTTGAAAAAAATATGAAATTATTTTATGCCTATTCTGGCTTTTGTGAAAAATTATGGTCCATCCTTGGAGTGAATGAGACAACTTATAATAAACATTTTACAAGGATAAGATTGTCACACCCCACCTAGGGAGGCATGCGGCACCTAGTTACATGCGGGATTTGGGCTAATCGGGCGGCACAGTGCACTAATGATGCACTCCTTAATTCAAGAAGAAAACGATAGGCTATATCTCGGTTGTAAATACGGCCTCGCAAGGCCACCTATAAAGACAAATAACCACCAGCAACACAGCCACTTGGGGACCCACTGTGCGGGTGAGCAAGACCACCATGTTGTCTAGTTATATTGAAATGAAATCGGGCACTAAATTATGTTATAGCCGAAAAAGCCACTAGCGGCAATGCATGAGCCCCACCTGACCACCACCTGAAATACACATACATAGGGCCCCACACGGCCCGGCAACAAAAGCTAACTCTTTTGGAAATTTATAGCACACTAGTCTCTAAAAAGTGAAATAATGGTGTCATGTACAAACCTACCCATAAATTGTACAACAAAAGAACAAACGTTTTAACTAACAACCCCAGAGAAGGGGTGAACAAGCTGTTAACTCGGTGATGACTAAAGGGTCTAGAACCGCGTCTATCACTTTTGCGGCAAATACGGCGCCCCAGGAAAGTGTCGGTCTGATATGTCTTTGAATATATAAGCGATAAATAATAAGCTTGAATGGTGATAAAAGCTGAGAATCTGAAGAAGGGTAAGAGTTTAACCTAAACGTCTAGCTATACGAAACATCTAAGCTGTCACAGGCAGGGCTAAACCTGGATGTAACACGGTAATTGAAGTCACAAGCTGACCGATAAACAATTATTATTCTATCATACACTAGTATTAGAGTAAACATGCACAACGGAACTTTGAAACAATATCATAAAGCATTTTATGGCTTAGTATGAGAACATAAAGTTCAAAATCTTTGAATAATACGGATACATCTGAAAATCATCTCTGTGCAAAGAAATCCATCAGCTGAAGAGTTGTTGGGGACCAAGCCCCCCGAGATAACTCAAAATCTAAGCCGAAAGAACAAAATAATGCCCTCGGGTGAAGAGGACTCACACTTTGCTGTTGAGGTGGAGAATGCAGGCTGCGGCAACTAATGGTGTTGAGTCAGAACCTGCGGATGTATCATGAAGCATTACAACATAAAAGTATGCGTCGAAGTACTTTGAATGTGCGAGTATGTGAAAAATACGATAGATGTAAATGGTAGGCGAAATACATTGATAACCAACTAATTATACGAGCTTGAAGTATACGAGATGGTCAAAATATTTTGTCTAGTGGTCAAAGACATGCCCTAAATTTGTAATCTTGAATGCAAATCACTTGGCAGGCCCAAGGCCCGATAGATCTGGCCCCAGATGGGGTTCTTATTATGAAATTGAATTTGGACTAACTAGTGGAAAGTCTATACTTAGACATATAACACGTGAGCTAGGCTGTTAGGTCCAATCTTACACACCCCACCTATAGGACTAATATACCTTTCCAAGGTATAAAGGAAATAAGCCAGGTGATCACAAAAGTATGGGCCAATTAGGCCAAATAATACTATAACTTTATCTTTGGCAATGTAGTTAAGAAACACAGGTGCAGCTGGAACCCCAACCCGCTCGGTACTAGTTCTACTCCCTTTGGAAAACCTAAATTGAACTACTAAGGCGATGGCTTAAAGTGAGGTCAAGACTGAGTCGAGGATGTATAGCGCATGTACTCTGAGAGTGCTTATCGGACCGGTCAAAGTGGGTTCTAGGTAAAGTCGGAGATTGCTTTGACGTCTTAACCATATAAGAACAAGTTGTAATTGGTAGGGTCACAGGGCTAGTCATAGCTACATACTAGAATGTCATGACCGCCTAATGGACCAAATAACTATAATGCGTATGCATTCGATAATTGAAAACTACCACTAACACCTTGGGGAAAAGTTTAAGTCAAGTGATCGAGTTGACAATTTTACGAATGATTCGATGAGATTCTACATTCTGTGCAGTGAATTACTAACAGAATGAGGACGGCTTATCAACAACATGGGAATTTTCATAATATGCCGAAATCTCAAGAATTAAAGAAAATCTCACCCGACAATACTAAACTCATTCTTATCAATGGAATAAATTCTCGTATATATATATATAAGTAAGAATTTCGAAATTCAGCCCAAAACAATCTTCGTTCACTAGATTGAATTTAATAAGAAAAATTATTACTCAAAAGTTAGGGCTTAGAATTCACTTTGTACGAACATTGACAAATTAATTAGGAAGCTGATAAAGAAAATATGGACAATTAGCATGGATATTATTCCATATGAAGTTAACGAAAACTAATATGAAATTCATTCGTATTCGAAAGCTAAGGGATAAAATTGATAGGGAGATGATGGGAAGATTTTGGGGAACACAAGGGAAGGATAATTCCCTTGTTGAATTATACGACTAAAATTTCTCTAGGAGAAACTTAGAAAGCTATGATTGATAAGAACCACTAGCTTGCTTGAGAGAACTTTCGATTATTTTTGAAAAGCGTGAGAATGAGGGGAGGAACTGTCCAAAACCTCTAATAAGTTTACGATTTCGTCCAAAACAACATGGTTTAAGCTTAGGAGAATATATAAAATGACTAAATAGCCCTTAAAAATCGCTGAAAAAGCGTCGGGTGACCTTAACGGGTGACCTAGAATCGTGGTATTCCTTTGACTTGTGTACATTCCGTCGGGCACTCCGCACAGGATCTTTAGTAGGTCACACGAATCCTTGGTCACGGTCGTAGACCACCTTTGTCTCATTAAAGATTTCTCTACAGGCACAATGCGACTCATTGCACCCTCTCATCAAGTACCTTTAGTCAACTAAATATATTACTCAACTCGAGCGACCACTTGAGTAGCAGCGGGTGTAATTCGGAGACCGAAGCTCGTGATGTCCTGGTGGGTACACTACCTCCCTGCTTACCATTATCCAGCCTTCTCCTCCGGCTCACCCTAACGAGGAGTGGTAAGGGATTATAACGACTCATAAGGTGGGTTGTCACAGCAACATTTTAACGATTTCCAGTTGCATAATTTAAGTCTCAGAAATTAGATTTTGAGAGTTTCCGAGGGCATTAAATATATACATATGGCCATTTATACTCAGATATTAGAAAAACACGTAATGAGAAAAATAGGAATTCAACTTTCCAAGTACTATTCATTTAACTCCAAAAGCTGCCGAATATTTACCTCGTTTAAATACATAGGTGAGCCGAATTTACCTATCATACGTACATTCCAAAAACATAAACGGTACTTGATAATGCGGCGAGTCATGAAAACTAAATTGAGTTCTAGGGTCATAACTAATGTCTCAAGCTATGCTAGAGCAGGTAGGGAACAAATTATTAGATATTTGGCCATCATATCACGCCGACCTCCCACGTAGCTCCTCAACTGCTTGATTTCTCCATAAGACTTTGGCGAAGCTATTTCCTTATTCCTCGGCTTACGAACACGGCCGGTCGAGAATACAAAATTTAGTACCTCCTCATATGTGAGACTATGTGATTCCCACCTTTGTCAATGACACCATAGATGTTGGGTCTCCAAAGCACTTCTTCAAAAAGTGACACATGGAAGCTGGATGTACAGCTGGCAGGTTACGAAGGTGCTTTCTAGTTCATAGGCCACCTTGCCCTTACACCTCAGGTACATAAGGTCCACACCTCGAGAAATTCTGAGTTTCCCTTTCTTTCCAAACGCATCACTCCCTTCATGGGCAAAATTGCGGTATACCCAATCATCAGCGCAAACTTCAACTCTCTTCTCACCGCACATCAACATAAGATTTACAGCGACTCTGTTTGTTTTCAGCCTTTCTGGATAAAAGTGAGACACTCTGCTGTTGCCTGCATTGGGCGAAATTAAAGCCCTATTAATGTAGCTTCACAAACTTTAAACAACCCTATAGGAGATCTACACCTTCTGCCATACAATGCTTGAATGTGGCCATCGGAATGCTAGAATAGTAGTTATTGTACTCTATGCAAACTCGATAAGAAGACGAAATGGTCATCACAATTACCCTTGAAATCGATCGCGCGCACGCTCTTAGCATATCTTCTAGAGTCTAAATAGTCCGCTCGGCTTGCCCATCTGTCTGATGGTAAAAGAAGTTATGCCAAGCTTGACCTGATTACCAAGTCCATTCTAAAAGGCTTTCCCGGAAATGGGGGGTGAGGCTGCGTTCCCACATGCAGAAATGATAACGAAAGGCACCCCCATGAGTCGACTAACTCTTGGATGTAAAGTTTAGTATAATCCTCGAAATTTGAGTTTGTGGTTTTAATAGGGAGAAAATGGCTGAATTAGTCATCGATCTACTACCACCTAGATTGAGCCATGTTGTCGGTGAGTCACGAGGTACACCGTGGCCAATCCATATTCACTTCTTCCCTTCCACGTGGGGTATGCGATATCTTGGGTCATGCCTCCTGGCCTTTGATGCTCTACCTTGACTTGCGGCGGAGTTTGAGCGCCCGCTCTGAATTGACAATATGTCTTTGTAGTTCCATCGGTAATTGTCATAAGAGTGCGGTACATTTGATAACTTAGGAGTGAAATGGTGTATCTCGAGCTATTTGCCTCGGCCATTATCTGTACATCTCCAACTCCTAACATCCGGTACACCTGACACATACATGGTAGAAGCACCCCATCTCCCCTTGGGAGAAAGCCTCGACCTCCTTTCTAAGAAGCCCGATTCTTTAAGTTTAGGTAGAATTGGATGTTCATCTTGTACGAGACTTAATTTCAACTACGAGGATGAATCGACCGCTTTGCATTACCACGCCACTGTGGTGAATCCTGGCTGTACCCTAAGCTAGGCTAGCTTGTGAACTTTTTTCCTAGCTCCATCTTGCCACCCTCAATGTGACTACACTTCCAAAATAGACCATGTTGCTTAGGCGTCATCCACCACATTGTCCTTGCAGGGTGATACAACACACTCGTGTCATAATCCTTTATGCTCAACCACCATCTCTATCGCGAGTTTAGGTCCTTCTAGTTGAACACATGAAGGCTTTTAGGATCTGTGAACACATCCACGTGAGCCCCAAACGAGGTAATGTCTCCAGTACCAGCCGCGAATACCACCTGCCAACTCCAAGTCATGAGTTGGATAATCCTTCTCATGAACTTTGAGTTACTGGAGCGTAGGCTATCCTTTGCCTTGCATGAGCATAGCCAAGGTCCAACTCTGGAAGCGTAAACAACCAACCCATCGACCCTTTCGGCAAGGTTAACACTAGAGCGGTAGTGAGTTGGGTCTTCAACTCCTAGAAACTCTTCTCGTACTGCGTCCAGGCCAGAATTTCACCTTCCTTACAGGTTAACTTGGTTAGAGGAGATGTTATGGAGGAAAAACCTTCCACAAACCATCGGTAATAACTCGCTAAGCTGGAAGCTCGATTTATTAGGGAGGTAGATGCAGGATAATCCTTCATTGCTACTATCTTATGAGGATCTACTTGTATCCCTTCACTAGGAGACCACATGACTACAGAAATTCACAATTTTAACCAAAATCGCACTTGCTAAACTTGGCGAATAGCTAGCGGTCTATATGAGTATGCGGTGCTATCTTAGGTGATCTGCATGCTCTTCCTCATTTGGAGTATACCAAAATTTAATCCAAATAAATACAATAGCGAACATATCGAATCTTTTGCCAGAAAGATTACATTCATTAAGGTCCATAAAGAGGCTGCGAAGGGCATTTGTGAGTCAAAGGACATCACCACAAATTAGTGACCATGTAGGAGTTCGAATGCATTTTCGGTATATCACCTCTCTGGCCCTTAATTGGTGGTATCCTAACTTGAGATCGATCTTGGAGAAACAACCCAAGCTCACAAGTTGGCCGAACAAGTCATCAATTTTAGGTAGGGAATATTTGTTTTTGGCAGGTGACTTTGTTAAATTTGTGACGTTAATCAATACACGTACGAAGTGAACCATCTTTCTTTTGTACGAATAGGCTGAGCACCCTAAGGAGAGATGTTGAGTCACGATAAAACCCTTTATTCCCGAAGATCTTTTAGCTACTCTTTCAAATCCTTAATCTCGGTTGGAGCCGTGCAGCCAGGAGGGATGGAGATGGGTTGAGTATATGGAGGTCTGGTCCAGAAGTCTATTTCCCATTCGGGGAACTCAGGGGGAAGATCCTGGAAATACATGCGGGAACTCAGCCGACAGCCCAGGGCCGGCGGAATGGTTGGGTTACAGAGTTGGAATCCCTTGACTAGAACCAGGTGATATAGACATCCTTTGGAAATGAGTTTCTAGCCTTAAGGTGGGAAATAAACCTACCCTTAGGCGTTTGAACTCACTTTTCGACCATTCCTAGCTGCTGATTCATTTGGCGAAACTTGACAACTCTAGTTGGCGGTCGGGCAGGAGGCATAGCGAGTGTAACCAATCCCATCAGAGAATAAGGTCAAAGTATACCATGTCTAACTATACGAAGATGGATTGGAATAACTTTACTCGGGAGGCGGGCGGGCGGTTACCTTTTGGGCGACTCCTAAGCCCCGACTGCGCCAACTAGGGTGGAGGCGAAAATGGTTACGAGAGGATCTGCGAATTTTGATGTTTCAGTGGACTTCTATGTAGAAGTCACGAATGAAATAGTGGCTCCTGGATCTAAGAGGAGCATACACCTATAGATGGAAGAGACATAACATACGATTACTACGTCAGAGCTTTCTTGATTGATGGAAGACGAGCATAGGAAACGATTTTGGCAGCGATCGCCATCGTACTGATGTGTTAACCTAGCACAGGCTGGTCGACACCTTAGTGTGATGTGAGTGGATTGTGATCTCCTTCGCGCTGGCAGCCAGGCACTCCTTAAGCCGGTGACCAAGTTGTCCACACCTAAAACAACCCTCTGGTCCCTGAAGGCATTCTCCTGGGGGTTCCTACCACACTTGGGGCAAGCTGGATACCTATTCCGTGCGCCCAATTCAGGGCCAGTGCCGATAGTCGACCCCTCCGATCTTCGGGTAGGAATGAAATGTTGAAGTCTTGTGTTAGGTGATGGGGTTCTCTATTGTTGTTGTTATTCTTTGCTTCAATTCTTCTTTATTCTTTACTTCTTTATTCTTCTTCTTTAGATGCTTCCCACCACTAGATCTTTGATGGCAAAATATGGCGACGAGTCCTTGCCCTTTTGTTCTTACGCTCCATATCCTTCGGCTTTCGGCTTCAATCTCTTAGGCCTAGACAATCAAGCTAGAAGGGTCCATGTCCTTAATCGGCATCGCGGTCACACTCCTTGAATGGATTTAATACCTCCGTTATAAATTTCGGCATGCGAGCCCTTGGCTCGCTACCATCTACGGAGCATACTTGGAAACTGACCCTAGCAAACTCCCGAGCATACTCCTCCCTTAGTTAGGCTTGCCTGTCTCAAGTTCATAAACTGCCATCTTTTCCTCCCTCGGCTCCGATGGGAAAAATGTCTGTCAGAAGCTGGTGAAAATCTTCCCACTCCTTGGTCCTACTCCCGGCTGGTAGCCACTTCTTTAGTTGATCATGTAAGACTTGAGCTACCCCTTTCGAGGTGGTAGGCGGCCAGTCGGCACTCTCGGAGGGGTGACACCCATAATTCGAGGTGAGGTTGCCCCATTCTCGTCCCTGAGCTCTTGTGGGTCCTCTCCCTTTGTTCCATGAAAATATGGAGGGTTCGTCAAGTGAAGTCCCTTTCCTTGGGTTACTCTTGACTCATTGGTGTTCATCGGCACCAACATTGATTCACTGATTAGTTCTGATGCGGGCGATAATTGTATGGCCACCTAAACTCTGCGGTAAACTAGGAGTCATCTTAAGGAGTTGTCGGATATTTTTGAATTACCAAGTAAAGAGAATCTTTCTCAAAAAATCTCTCTGGCAAAACGCATTACCGGCCCTTTCTTCCATTACCACGTCTGGGGGCATGGTTCAGGAAATGAAACGAGGGCGAATTAAGAATTTAATTGAACATTAACGCACGATAAAGAAGGTGAATAAAAGGAAATTTTCCTAATAACATCTCGTAGCCTCCTCCTCATAAGTGTGGCGCGCTTCACACCCATGAAAAGGACTCTACTTGATGCGGCTTTCGGACTTTTCGAGGATACTCTAAACCTAGTGCTACGTGCCAAGTTTGTCACGACCAGAACCTCCACCCTTGGACGTAACACGGTACTTGAAATTTCGTGACCCCAAGTCAACCCTTGGTCTATCATACACTAGTATTACAGAAGTAACATGCGCAGCGAAACTTTGAAACAATATCATAAAACATTTATGAAAAGCAAGTCACGAGAACATAAAGTTAAAAATCTTTGAAATACGAATACATCGAAAATCATGTATACTGTTTGAAAGCCATCCCTAGCGAGGATTCTTGGGATAAGCTGACTAACTCAAAGTCTACTTGAAACTACTAAATGAGCGGAAAGAACAAAATAATGCCCTCGGATGACAAGGACTCACACTTCACTGCGAGGTGGAGAATCGAACTCACGGCAACTAATATGTGCTAAGTGCGGGAACACTGCTGTTTGTATCATGAAATGATACGACATAAAAAATATGTCGATACTTTGAAGGTACTAAGTATGTGGTGAAAAATATTTGATAGATGTAAATGACTAAACTAGAAAGACATTCCATGACCAACTAATTATATGAGCGAAATAATATGAAGTATACGAGATGGTCAAAATGACTGGTCTAGTGGTCAAAGACATGTACTAAATGTGTAATATTGAATGCGAAATCTTGCATTGAGGCGGGCGTGGATCAGCTGAGCCGAGATTCTTGATACGGCCCAGGTGGGTGACTAGTGGGAAAGTCTGTGGCGCCAACATATAACCACGTGAGCTAGGCGTGGAGTTCGATGTATACACCCCAGCGGTAGGAACGATATCAACATGGGTATAAAGGCATGAAGCCCAGGTGATCACAAGGTCAGACCCAGTCAGGCCAAGTAATCTTGTAACATACGGCGCTTAGCGGGTTACAGGAGTTCACAGGTGCGCTGGAACCCCGACCGCTCGGTGCTAAGTTCTACTCCCATTGAAAAACCTAAGGCTGAACTACTAAGGCGATAGCTCAGGCGGGGTACAAGACTAGTTAGGGACGTATAACCATGTACTACAGAGTCTTATCGAGACCCGGTCTGAAAGTGGATTTCTATTTGGTGTTGCTTGTCTAGAAGTGTCGTAATAGTCTAAGAACAAGTATGGCGGGCCCGAGGTCCTAAGGCTGGTCGAGGTATATACTAGAATATCATGGCCAGCCTAATGGACCCAAATAACTATAATACGTATCGATTACGATAATTGAGAGGCACCATGACACCTCGGGAAAAGGCGAAGTCATGCGATCGATTGATAATTTTACGAATGATTACGATGAGATTCTACATTCTAAATGTCTAAATCACTATGACTAATAGAGAACCCGGCTTATCAACAACGTAGGAATTTTCCTAATATCTTGAAATCTCAAGAATTAAAAAGAAAATCTCTCGACAAGACTACACTCAATTCTTATTAATGGAATAATTGCTTTCGGCATATATATATAGTAAGAATTTTTAGGAAATTCAGCCCAAAACAATCTTCATTCACTTGATGGAATTTAAAAACCATTACTTAAAAATTAGGGCTTAAATTCACTTTTGTACGAACATTGATAAATTAATTAGGAACTGATAAAGAAAATATGGACAATCAGCATGGATATTATTCTAGATGAAGTTAACGAAAATTAACATGAAATTCATTCGTGACTTCGAAAGCTTAGGGCTAAAGTGATACGGAGATGATGGGAAGATTTGGGGAGCATGAGAGAGATAATTCCCTTGTTAAATTCCACATACGACTTAAAATTTCTCGAAGAAGAAGACTTGAGCTATGTGATTGATGAGAACCTAAGCTTGCTTGAGAGGACTTTCGATAAGTTTCTTGAAAAAAATGTGAGAATGAGGGGAGGAGCTGTTCCAAAGCCCTTTAATAGTCTGATTTTGTCAAAACGGCGTGGTTTAAAGCTTAGGAGAATAGGAAATAACTAAATAGCCCATGAAAATCGGCCCCGCCGGGTGGCTGCGGGTGACCTGTTGAATAGTGGTGACCATGACTCGTGGTCACTCAAAGTGAGTGCACATTGCACAGGATCCTCGGTAGGTCACCACGAGGTATGACCACGACTCGAGGTCACCGATCGTAGACCACACTATCTCGTCCTGGAGATTTAAATGCTAGAATCCCGATAACGAGTCACTTAACGAGGCACAAATGATATTTCGTTGCACCCTCTGCGTCAAGTGTATTTGGTCAACTAAATATATTCTCAACTCGAGCTGACCACAGAGTGACTTAGCGGGTCATGAGTGATTACACGACTCGTGATAAGAGATTGAGTCTCTACTTTTCCCTAGATTGAAGTATAATTTCTTTTAGCCCCCGTTTCCAAGATGGCGGTGATAGGTCATGGTAAAAGCAAAGGTAAGAGCAACCGGGTTTGACACTAATTTTATATGCTAAGGGGTTAATTTGTGATTTTCACTTTTACGTGATATTTTCTAATGGTATGAATGGAAAGGCGGTATTGGGTAAATCATAAATCCCATGGTAGTGTATTAATTTGTAAAGGTTAGAAAATTTACCGATTTATGGTACTAAAGCGTGTCTATCATACGTCAAACAAATAGATGGAGTTGAGTAAGTACGGTTTTAATAAGAGCGACAATAGAAGAGGATGTGCTTACGAAAATGGAATTTATGTTTATGACACAAGGCAAGGAAAAGTTAAAGATGTTATGGCTAAAGTTATGGCTAAGTATATGCTCATTCGAGGATGAATGATTTTAGGGGGGAGGATGTTTACACCCGAATTTTTTGATGATTATTTGATGGTTATATGTCATATTAATAATGGAATTATAGGTCGTATGTTGTCAGTGAGTGTTACACCCCATAAATTCTTGGCGTAGATGGCCTACTCATATGTTGGTTAAGAGTTTTAGAATGCCATACATGCTGAGGAAAAGGCTAGGGAAAGACCGGATAAGCGACACGTTGAACCATGCTTAAAAGGAGGACGCGGAGACCTCCTCCGCGATGGCAGTGTCACAGAGGAAACCACCTTCGCGATGACCGGCGTGTCCGCGAGGAGGCTCACCTCCGAGTGTTGGCCAACGTGCCACGGAGGTGAGTGCAGCCCCCAAGTATAAAAAGCCCCCAAACTTCGATTTTAATCATTTTAACTTCATAATCTCAAGATAAACACAGAGAACACAACTAGGAATAGAGGGGGCAAAAAAAGGTTTCTTCAAAATTTCCTTCCTATTACGCCATTATACGCGTTCCAAACACGAATTAATCCTAGATACCGGAGCATAAAGCTGCAGAGAGCATTCTACGGAATTAGTTTTGTGAAATTTGGCCGGCGAACCGTCATTAACTCTGAGCTAAGGTAAGTGGAATTTCTCCAAACTAGTGTTAATATACTCCACAATACTAAGTGAGTATTTCTCCCTTAGGACTTCGAGAAATAGCGAGTTTTGGCCGTTTTTCTATAAGTCAAAGTTTGGGCTATTTTTATATTGAAAATTGATATTTTCTTTGGAATATTTTATTTAGTTCTAATTTGATATATATATGGATGCGGTTAGGAGAAATAGCGAAATATTGATCGAATTATGCCAATTAGCGGAAATCGAGAAGCAGTATGTAAACCCAGTTCTTCGGCAAGCTAGTAGTTCGATATAGTAACATAGCTCAAGTGATAGTAGAATGTTCAGAAGTCTCATATTATGCTTAGGAATAAATATTATTACGATATTGGAAGCATCGTAATCATGTATAGCGTAAAGAACTTACTATCAATTGTATAATTTCTAGTAGAAAGTGACAAAACTGTACAACATGCCCAATATGTGATTTAGTAAAGTATGTTAGGATATTATCGTAATTAGTTCAAACTTAGTAAAGAAATATAAGTTCCTATAAGTATTTCAAATAGAATAGTATCTAAATGAAGTTTGAAAAGCATGTTAAGTAGTAAATCATGTTCACTATGAAACTGATTATACAACATGATTCTGTGAGAACAATTATATCTTGTTAAGTATTAGACTCGGCCATGAGTATAATGAAGGTTATATATATACCATTATGAGTATCAACTTGTATTAAATACATACATAACACTGCCATTAGTTTCGGCATGTAGTATATACATACATATTATCACTAGTTTCAGCACGTGGTATACGCAGTTAGTATTACTAGTAGGGCATTTGTATTGCTTTGGGGTTGGATTACCTAGAATTCATGGCCCATACAGGGTTAATAGTTGTATTATTTCGTTCGCTAGAGAGCGAGGATACGTCGCTCTCACGGAGTGGCATGCCGTCCCCGGGGACGAAGATGGGATGATGGTTTCCCCATATTTTGCCTTGATGGGCTTTTATACACCCCCAGTTGGCCCAGGTACGCGGGGGTGTTGATTAAAGTCCTCCGAACTCAAGTACATTTATAGTTAGGGGCTCAACGAGCCCAAGTGCATCTCCAGGAGGGGCCCAGGCGGGATGCTTATAGTTACTATGGGAGATGGGATGGCCAAGGTAGGGGGTATGGGTGCGTGTTGGTTGTACCTCCGGCTTATAGAGTAGAATTTAAGGTTTATGTGTGCTATGATATGTTATGTTATATTTATATTATTCCGTGTTACACTAGATATGAGTAGATGACGGTAGAACGCTACATTTCAACGTATGACTCCTACTCCTTTGAGCATAGTTGCCGGGCCAGTCTTGAACTCAAACTTTTAGTCAGTTGCGGTCTATTTCCTTCTACTTCAGCTCTATTAGTTATATTGCTTGTCTTGATTATTTTCAGTTGTTGCTTTACATACTCGTGCAGTGGTACTAACGCCCGTTTAGTATTTGCATTACTGCCAGTACTGCATGGGCAAGGTGATCCTCGTGATTCCAGCGGCACGAGTCATAAGCTCCGAGTCATCAGTAGATAGTAGGGTTTATCCTTTTCTTTTGTTGTACGGTATGGTGAGTGGGCCACTGTCTGACCATTTTATCGATATTCTTAGAGGCTTGCGGATTGCATATTCCATATGGTTAGTTGTACCGTCGTGTGAGGCTGTGTGTATGTCTTAGTTATGTATGGCGGTCGTGTGAGGCCTCGTTCGGTTGGTATTGGTGACCTTGTCGGTCATGTAGGCTTCATTTAGAACTTTGTTTTTCTTGATTCAGAAGTAACTGAAACTGAGCATGGTGGCCTTGGCGGCCCGTATAGGTTCCTTCATACTCTTGTTGTTTTGGTTATTGTTGTTTACTTACATGTGGCTATGGGCCTAGTCGGGGCGGAGAACATATTTGCGTAGATTATATGAACCCGCCGTTTTCTTGAATCCCGGAATTAGAGAGCCGATCAGTCACCGAAGTGCTTAGGCTGACTTAATCTAGCGATTCGGAGTCCTAGTAGGGCACAAGGTGCAGTCATGCCCCCAAAGCGCGAGGCATGTGATGGAAGTAAGGAGGAAACATGTGTGCAAAGGAAAAGCGAAAGTATGTGAAGTTTCACAAAAAAAGGGTCAATTTTAAATGATCATATCTACAAACATGTAATGACCCCAGATCCTGCTTTATCAAATAGAAAGGTATTTTAGTCTATTTTACAATAGTCACATCGTGGAGTTCGGAGTAAAAAAAGTTATATGCGTTTGAAAGGCAGCCTTGTCCAGTGAAAAGTGCCAGGCATGTGGCCCACAGAGACGGGCGCGCGGCCTTGCGCGAGGCATGTCGCACAGGTGCGCCGAGACCATGGCGCTTTTACCTATATAGTAAAGGCAAAAAAGAAATTTAGCTTATTTCTACTCCATTTGAACGTTTTAAAATTGAAGAATTCAAAGCCTATCCACATGGTAATATATCCCGGGTAAGAAACTTCACTATTGTCTCTTTTGGAAGCTGAAAATAGAATATGGAAGAAAGTCATGGCTTATTCTTGTCTTGTAGTTGATTATACATTATTTTGTGTTTTTAGATGATTAAGGTAGGAAAGAGTAGGAGTTTACTCCTACTTTAGCTAATAACATCTCCAAGAAAGGGTAAATAATTCCCTTTTTGATTTCTTTAAGTTTATGAGGTTATAACTTGGAGAATGTTGTAGTATTATATTATTGTTCTTGCCATTTTTTGTGGCATGTTCTTTGTCCAATTTTTCTAGAACTTTGGTGAAGTGAATTTAAACGCTGTGTTTGTAAATTGGACTTGGAAGGAGCCTTAAGGAGTAAGCTTGAAAGAAAGATTTGGCAAGCTTAAATTAGCATTTTGAGTATGTAAAGAAAATTCCCTTTCCTTGTTTTCAAAAGCGAAACTAAATGAGTGAAAGGATCAATATTCCTATGTTTTTAAAAAAGTGTATTTGAGCATGTATGATCCTTTCCAAGGGTTAAGCCACTTGGCATAAAGTTTGAATCATTAAGAATGGTTGAAGCAGAAGCGACAAATATGAGTGAAGGCGTAATTTTATATGATTATTCTGTAGTTCTAAATGCAGTCTGGGAGTCCCTTAACGTGAGCGCTAGTGAGTTGGTCGCTGGATTATCGTATATGTGATGTTGAATATATGTTAAGATCTGGTCACTTAGTAAAATTGGTAGGAAATGCTAAGACGACAACATGTAATTGAACTTAAGCTAAAGAAGATGTGTTAAAGCAGATTGAGGGTAAGCGAGCTTATTGAAATAACATTTTAATAATATTGTAAATCCCTCCTATATGTTTATATTTTAAAAGTGCTTAAGGTAAAAAGTAGATTTTATGTTTTCCTTTTTAAAGCTAATTGCCAGCGGCCACGTAGTGAATAGCTAAATCGATACATGTTAAGGGCGTGGCTAAGTTGTCAATTAGGCCAAGAGAAGGTAAGTGCGTATAAGAATTTATGGAATAGTGAACACGAAGGTAAATACTTGAGTGTAGAGTGAATAATTTTGGCAAATAAGTTGATGAATAAGGAAAGTAGAGCTAAAGATTGTTAAATTAGACGATACGGGTTACGATTGTGAACGAGGTAAGGTAGCGGTAGGAAGATTAACCTGTTCTAAAGGCGTTTAGCAAAAGAGTTATAAATTAAGTTGTTTATATTCAATATATGTTCGTTGATGAACCACTACAAAGTGTTAACCTTCTACTAGATAATTAGAGTTGAACATGTGCAAAATAGTAACTTAAGTTATAAAAAAACCTGCATATACCCTTAAACAGATTATGTTAAGTTATCTATTACAGTGTTGAAATTTTCTACCATGCGAAAAGGGTAATCCTAGGATCTTATAAGTCACTTATGATTATGTAATCTTTCTTAAGCTCCTGAGATAATTGCAAAGTTATGGTCAATCCACATCACTAGGATTACGGCTATATCTTTATTTTATAAGGCATCCACTTAGAAAGTTACTCACAAGTTTAAGTTATAGAGCTCCAGTCTAGATCCTTAAGTTATGTATTTCGTCCCCCAATTTATCAACGTACTAGGCGATCTAAGAAGTTTTGAGAAATCATATTTCGAAATTTATACTAATGTCTCGGTCAAGTATCTAATGTTGTATACAAGTCTAAGAACTCAAGTCTTTGTATGTCTTTCGGTAAGTCTTAAATGTATATGATTTTCATGTTATAACATACAGTTGAATTCTTTCATTTATATTCAAATCATGCATCTTTATGTTTAGCTCTTGTTGAGTTATGAGTTGAATTTCCCTAGAATTCGAGAGGGAGAGATTCTCCCATGTACCGATGTTCCTAATGTCTAAGGCGTATAAGTGCCGAGGCTATGATAATAGACGGTTAAGCTCGAGAACTTTGAATACAGAAGTCTCTGGTACCCCGATTAACTAAATATGAGTTACATACATTATATAGAAGTCTATACGTTGTATATGCCTTAGTTCGATTCATGAGCTCTATGTATATGACAAATAACTCCAAGTTCCTAGTTATAATTCCATGTTTTCCTGCCAAAAAATTCAAATGAATTAAGAACTATATGTGCTTATCTACATGATAAATTTGGCAATAGAGAATTTCAATGTATAGTTATCGATACGGGTAAAGAGACCACCTGGTAGGCGGTATATATTTAGGTTCAGGTGTTAAAGAATTGTGTAGAAAGCAGTATGTTTACCTATCCAGTAATATATGTTAAATTGGTAGGATTATTTGTAGGACATTGTTTATAAGCTACAAAGATTCCCTTATGTTGTCTAAACCTCTTGAGAGTCCTTCAAATAAGCCAAATCCATTTCATATTCATAACATATTTAGCCTTCGTTATATATGCATATTTTCTAGCTTTACATGATATAGATTGCTCACTTTTGCATTTTATGGAGTTCTGAAAAGAGGCCTATTAAAACCTGATTTAACATTTGTCATTTATATATCATATGTATTGTTAAATTGTCATCTCGGCCCTATTTATGATTATGATTGAGAATTATTTATTTTACCACGGTGCTTACATCAATTTGGAGATATTTTATTTTACTAGATGTGGTACATATGGCGAAGATCTTCATTTACACGGTGTTCTTGAGTTGAGAATCTTATTTTTAACACCCAGTGTGGTACATCGGCTGAAGTCTTTTTTTTACCCCGATGTGGTACATCGGCTGGAGATATTTTTATTTTACCCTAGATGTGGTACATCGGGTGGAGATATTTTTATTTTACTTTAGGTGTGGTACATGGTGAAGATATTTTTATTTTCCACTGTGTGGTAATGGTACCGGTGGGCGAATTTATATATGGATTTTTATATGGATTTATGGTTGGTTAGTTCTTGCTTATTACGGTTGTCGTTTATCTTGTGCATTACTCGGTTTCATTTGCACTTGATGTTTAATTATTGTCGGTTCGGTTTCCGAAGGATTCTAGGTTGCTACTATTGTTATACCTCGTAAATTCTTGACATAGTTGGCCTATTCGCATGTTAGTTGAGATTTTAGAATGTCATGCGTGCGAGAAAGGGCTGAGGAGAGGCAGGACAAGCGCCAAGTCGGAGTATGCACGCTAAGGCGAAATGCGACTTATAAATCGCATTAAAAAATGCGACTTAAGAGCCCCAGTATATAAGGCTCCCACTTCATTTTTAATGTTTTCCTTCCATATAATTTCCGAGTAAATGAGCGAAGCTGGAGGGAACGAAGGGTTTATTAAATTTCTTCTAGTTTACGCGAGTCAAATGTGATCCAAACTCGAATTAACCGGGTGTAGTATAAAACTCAAGGAGCATTCTTGCGGGAGTTGGTTTATGGTCGTCAGAACGAATCTTAAATCCTTGTATTTAGGTAAGTGGAAGTGCTCCAAACTAGTGTTTATATACTCCCGACATTAAAGTGAGTAGTTCTCCCTTCTAGACCAGAAATAGCGATTTTGGCCGTTCTTTGATAAAGTCAAAGAATAGGCAGTAAGTATAGCCATAATATGGTTTCTTTCAAAATAATAGTAAATTAATTCTTTCTTTCGTGAATATGAATCGGTTGGGAGAAATAGCTGAATATTAGCCGATCTACGCCGAGTTAATCGAAAATCGGCAATTGAGGTATGTAAGCCGGTTTCTTTCGGCAAGCTAGTAGTTCTAGTATGAAAAATGAGTATGAATTTCGGTAGAGTGTTTGATGGTATGTTGTGTTACCGATTATGAAATTTAGTAAGCATGTTAGAAGTATAATACAACGTTCAACATGAAATTAAAGTGTAAGCAATTATAAGTCAGCGGAATATTCGAAATATTATTCTGATTCGATTATATTTCGATGTCAGTTTAGTACATTTCAATATGAGATTGAGAATAAAAATACCCGAACATAAATATTATTATCGAGATCATTATATATATTACATGTGTCTATTGCTATGTTTGTGGAACATGATTGTTACATGTTGGGCACCCTTGAGAGCTTCCTTGGCTTCGCCCAGGAGTTAATAGGCGTATCGGCTTCCGCCTTGGAGGTGAGGTCGTCGCTTTACGGAGTAGCATGCGGTCGCGGCGAGCGAAGATAGGATGCGAATTCCCCATAGCAGTGATCCGGCTTCATACCACACCCCCACAGTCGAGCGTTTGCGCCCAGGGGTGCAAATTTCAGATTTTAGATTATAGATTATAGATTTGGAATGCCAAGTTTCCAAGGAGTCCTCAGGACCGGTCCCAGTATAGTCGAGGGCCCGAGCGAGGCCAAGTTGCATACCCGGGGCGCGACGGGGCAGCTCATAGTTACTAGGTGGATGGTATGACAGGGTAGGGGTATATGGGGTGTGCTTGTTGGTACCTTACGGCTTGTGGGGGCTGGTAAGGTTCTGTATGCTATGTTGTGTTAGTTATTAATAGATAGAAAGTAGACCGCCATGTTATAATGTATGACTCTTACTCTCTTCGGTAAGTTAGCTCTTTTCAATGTCCCAGTCTCAGGCCGTCTCCTATTACTTCGAGTATCTATCGGTATTATTGTTTGCTTTCGGTTATTTTCGGTTATTTCTTTGCATACTCGGTACCGGTGGGTAGCGCGCCGTTTGGGCGGCGCATTGCACCTGCCAGTACTCATAGATGAGAGCCAGATCCTCGTAGTTCCGGCCAGCTTTGTCTCGAGTCTTTAGCTCCTATCATCAGGAGCTTGACTGACTAAGGTTCTTCCCTTTTTGTTTGTATAGTATGGATAGAGTGGAATACTGTCTGGAGCCATATTGTTCTTAGAAGCTTAAATTTGTAAATTCCTGTGGTTGTGTGGGGCCTTGTGTATGTTTTAGTTTAATGTGATGGCCCAGGTGTGGGGCGCTTGTTCGGTTGTCGATTGGTGACCTTGTTGGTCACGAGATCAGGTTAGCGCTCGATTCACTTTTCAATGATAGCTAGTGACATAGTGGCCTTGTCGTCCCATAGTTCCTTTATGTTGAGTTGTTTTGGGTGTTGTTGTATTCCTACGGGTGGTTATAGGCCTTGTCGGCTGAGGCTGTATTCTGTTCATTATATGGCACATTGTTTTCATAAATTAAATTAGAGCCGGCTTGGCACCAAAAGTGCTGGGCGCATTAGTCCCTGCGATCCGAGTCTGCGAGGGCACCGGGTGCGATCATGCCTCCCAAGGTGGGCGTGACAACTATTCCTTATTCGCTCGATTATCGTGCTATCTTACATGTTTACAGGTTTTACATCTTGCATACAGTACATTTCATTCGTATTGGCGTCCCTTCGCACAGGGACTGAGTTTGTGCCGCATTTCTTGGTAGAGTCGGGATTGCCGATTCTGATATGATTCGTGAATTAGTGGATGTGTTGGATGCTCCTTTCTTTCTGGAGCTAAGGCTGGTTTTATTTCAATTAGAGTTTTGAGATGCGATTATGGGTAGGTGAGCCTTTGTTAAGGCCATCGATCAGTTTACTCTTTAAAACTTATGGACTTGAGTAATGCCGCAATGGGCCAGTTTGTGGCCTTGTCGGCTTCGTGTTGTTTAATTTAGCATAATCATAGCCTTGTTTGCATTTAGTTGTTTATCTGTATTGTTGAAGCATTATGGGTCAGTTTTGCTCCGATTGGTGTGACGGGTGATACGGACGGCCTAAGTGATCCGATTCTGGAATGTCATATGTAGTCGGCTTCCCGATCGTTCGGTATGGGGAGCGGTGTCGCACCCTCCACCCGGTTATGAGGTGTAGCCAGGACTTGGTGATGTCCTAGGTGGGTACACCACCTCCTTCCTTTACATTATTTAGCCTTCTCCTCACGGTTCACCTAACAAGTCGTGAGGTTACTTAGCAGAAAAAACTTGTCGGGTAGAGTGCCTGCGCAACATTTCTACGGTTTTCTGATTTTTAGATTTAAGTCCCGAAATTAGATTTTGAGCTTTCGGGACATTACACTAATAACAAGTATACATACAAACAAGAATCTAACCGGGCCCCATAAGCTGGAAAGTACAAACAACACGAATAACACACACCCCATAAGCCAGAAAGTACAAACAATGTATACTCTCTTATATCGGCTATTGAAGGTTCGTAACATGCGTAATTCGGGAATACTCGTGCTTTCTGTGTGCTCTAAGCCGAGATAGGCTCTATTATTTGTATACGTAATGGGTTATGCGAGACGTATGGCGGGTCCCGAGCCTTGGCTAGACTAAGGGCCATAATGTAATCTTTGATAGCCGGACCGGGCCTTGGCGACTATGGAATGTAATGAAATCTCTAATAAGCGAACCACGGGCCTTGGTGAGCTATAGGTCATAATGTGGCTATTATAGCCCAGTTAGGAGTCTTATCTCGACTATGGATCGTCTTGTAGGCTATAGTAGCCTCGAGCCTTGGCTCGACTATGGATTGTAATATAAGCCCATTTGTAGCTAGACCTCGAGCCTTGGCTCGTCTATGGGTCGTAACAGAAACTCACAGCTGAGATCACGACCCTTACGACCTCACTACGGTCCTTTTCGGACATTATACTACTCTTGTAAACATAATTTTATAGGAAACAACATTTACAAACCCGAATATCATATATAACAATCGAGTGCTGGGTTAGCACTCGACAAGGGTTTCTATATCGTCGTTATCGTCTTAATTCAATTCATAACGGTGAACCCCGATAGGTTTACTCTAAAATACTATAGGCATACAAGTCGTAATAACTTCCCGATGAACGTAACTTGCCGAAGGATAGCCTTACATACCTCGAGTGCGACTTTCGTTTAGCGGATTTCAACTTGTAGCTGAGGTGGTTACGTCAACTACAACCCTTATACTAAGAAATAGGGCTAACTTCAATACTAAACTCGGCATAAATGCTAATTTTAATAATATTACTAACTACAATTCAACTACGAGTAATTTGGTGAAAAACTGCGAATTTCTTAAGAGCTCGGAAAGGAGAAATACTCACCTAAGGCTTTTGACGTTTAGGGATGTTGAGCAATTCGACAATTTTACTCGTGAAGTTTCCATTTGCGGATAAATTTTTGAGAAATAACACAAAGTAGTAATGCTTCCCGTAAGCCTAGAACTTCGTTACTCGAAGTTAATTTGAAATTGGATGGCGTTTGGTAGCGTAATCGAATGAAAACACGAAGAAGATTGCGTGCTCTTTTGTGCAGTGGGTGGGAGTTTTCATACGATGAAATAAAATTGAACCAAGGCTTTATATATATATGGCTAAGGGTGGTGGCAGGAGAGGCACCTCGCGCGCGCAAAATTAGCGCCCCCCGCGTCGTGCCCCTCGGCGCCGTGGGCACAGTGCGTCGGCGCGTGCCTCTTGGTTGGCACTTCGGCGTTGGCCCCTTAATTGCTTAAAGTCAAACTACAAAATGTGAAAAAATTATTATTGTATATTTTCAAAAAAATTAATAGGGTTACATTAGTCAATTACCGTTCCTATTAGTTTTTTTCTTAATGAGTGTCTAAATCTTATCGTAACAATTAAAATGGAACATGAGTATATGTTTCTTGCCCAAATTAGTCAACCTTAAATACATTAAATTGTTTTAAATGATTATTGAAATATTAGATACATTTATTTTTATTTGTTTATTATATTAAAAATAAAATTTTTATTTTGTTTATTTATTTTAGTACATCAAGAAAAAGATAGTTTAGTTTTTATGTTTTACTTTTAGCATTAGTTTCTCATTTCAAATTATCTTTGAAATCCATTAAAGATTATACACCAATAATATAGATAACATGGTAAAATATGCACTTTGTATTATCTCGTACATTCATTTTACTTATCACATTTAGCTTTACGAAAGTCAATTTTGACTAATTTTTAAAAATAAATTGAATTAGATTAATTTAATATTTAAATTTTCAAATAATATAAGAAAAATACTATAAATTATAATCATTCTCATATCAATATGATAAAAAATATAAATTTTGTTATAGAAAAGTAAAAAATATATTCTGGAAAATTAATTTTTATGAAGCAAAACATAATAAATAAAAATAAATAAATAAATATAAAATTTTGATGGAATTTAATATCTTTATACTATATGTTAAGTTTGCATGACTCTCTGAAAATTCTTCTTCAGAAAAATATAAATGACCTATGTATTTTGTTGATCTAAAGATATAAAAATGATGGAATATGTCAAATATTGCTCACATGAGGGTCTGCTTGAAAAGTTATCTAATAATTGAATTTGATATAATTATTAGAGTAGCCAATTACTTATAGTAGAATAATTGTGATAATACCCCATTTGTTTTGGTATAATATAATTATAGCGTAATTATATATGTACTATTTGGTGCACACAAGTGTAATTATACGAGTTCAATTAAAATTTTAGAATTAGAATTCATTAATAATTAAGGCTATTTGTTTTTTTTAAAAAAACAGAAAAACTAAAAAAAATAAAAAAAATAAAAAAAATAAAAAAAATAAAAAAAATAAAAAAAATAAAAAAAATAATATATTAATTTAATTAATTTTTAATTATGTGTTTATTTTTGTATTTTAATTAAATTACATGTTTTTTTTGTTTTTTTAAAATAAAACACAAAAGTATTAAAAAATACAATATTTTAAAATTATTAAAATATTTGACAAAAGATAATTTATTAGTTCTAATTGAAAAATAAATGACATGCAACTTGAAATAACAAGCCAATACTACTAAAACAAATAAATTAGAACAAAAATATAACATAAATTTTAAATTAAAAATTAATATTAATTTTTTTAATTTTTTTAATTTTTTTAATTTTTTTAATTTTTTTAATTTTTTTAATTTTTTTATCTTATTTGTATATATAATTCAAAGAAAGAAAAACATACAGTTTTATAACATCACAATGAATGAAATTCTACTTTAATTTTTTTAATTTTTTTATTATTTTTGTGTTTAATTCAAATAAAAAATAAAAATACAAGAAATGAGCAATTACATGAAATTACGAAATAAAAATTGAAAAATGAGAAGAAAGAAAATGAACAATAAATAATGTAAAATGAAAAAAATATTTTAAAAATTTAAGCTAGAATTTTAAAAATAAAAAGAAATAAAAATAGAAAATTTAAAAAATGGTTAAGATAAAAATATAAAGAAAAGAAATTTAACACCAATCTTATAACTACACCATATAATTACATGTAATTTTATTTATAAAAATCAAAATGATATAGTTTATCAGCTTAATTACATTTAATTCACTTATTAATCAAATAATGAATTGACTAAATAAATAAATCAGACCATATATAATTATATCCAATAAAGTTCAATTTAATTCCCAGATGACTTTTCAAATTGGTAATTATTTTATAGGAGCATTTATGCTTTAGTTGATTACACCAAAAAGCTAAATGCTACTGGAAGAAAAACAATTATTCTATAGGAAATTCATGCTTTAAACCAGTTTGTCAAACTTTTTAAATTAATTTATTTTAAAATATATATATTTTTAAAATATTTATCACAAAAGTACTTTTAATGAGAAGTATTTTATATTTGATTAATAAATTTAAAAAATAATTTTGAACAATAATTAATGTTTAATCAAACTTTTTAAAGTACTTTTAAATGTATGTTTCACATAAGTATTTTTCAATAAAATATTTTAAAAACATAAAAAAACACAAATATAAAATTTCAATTTTTAAAAATATTTTTATTTTTTTTATTTTTTTTATTTTTTTTATTTTTTTTATTTTTTTTACTTACTTTATTTTTAAAAATAAATATATTTTTTTAGAATAAATACTTTTGACTCGTAATAACTTTGCCAAACAGGCCATGTGGTAGCAAAAAACTAAATGCTACTGAGAAAGAAATCAACTTAATTATAATTCCCACTTCACTTTGCAGCAGCAAGGCCCACTCTCTACGCCGGCGCGTGAGGATCCCCATGTATCGTCTTTTTTCTCTTTGTATCTATCTGTCTATCCATCTACATTTCAGTGACAATGGCTTCTTCGTCGAAGCACCACCTTGACCACACCCCTCCGCCAAGACTCCAATTTTCTAATTTATTATTATTATTGGAAGAATTTTCATCAAAATCACAAAGCAGCGGCTTGAAAGAAGACCCACAATTACGAACCAGAATTTGCACAAATTGGTGAAACGCCTTGTGACCCACTGTGCACGTTAGCATCCCGCGCATCTCCTTTCCTCACCGGTGAAGCTTATGGCCGAGCTGGCTCAGGCCGCCGACGTTTACGCTCCGAGGACTCTACCAGCTTGGAGGTCGCTGCTTAACTGGCTTGCTTTCTTCTTTCAGATCTTTGTTCAGATCGTTAAGAACACCTTCTCTCAGTCAGGTACTCTCGTATGTCGGCTTGCGTAATAGTTCTTATCTCTCTTCTACGCCGCAGTTCAAGCCGCTGCCTATTGTTGAGCTGCCGGAGTCTCAGCTGCCTGAGGAGGCGCCGCCACTGCCGCAGCAGCCATCTGTTACTGTTTCCACCTTGCAAATTGCCGCCGGAAGTGTTCCAGATGGTAACGGCGAGCAAAGGCTCGCAGTAAGCTTTCGTAGGACGGCTTCTTGTAGAAATATTTAAAGCTTATTGAATGAATCTCGACCTTATTTGTCTGGAACATAGCAAAATGAGTTTGAAATTAGTTTTATCATTCATATATATTTTGAGGAAGGCTAAATGAAAATTATTCTTGAAGAATTTTAGGACTCATCCCATTAACAAGTATTCTGGCACTGTTATTTTAGAGCTGCAAACTCTATTTCCCAGTTTGCACATCCAGCTAATCAGTTCTTGGGTGCATGAATAGGTTATTGTTACTTCACTTGGTTAGGAGTTTCACCGTAGGTCATCTCTTGTAGTTTTTTCTCGCTTAATAACCCATAAGTACCGATGGGAAACAATTGGTGAAAAAAACAAGAAAGGCAAATTGCTTAATGATTCAATGTGAAAGAGCAGTACGTATACATTTAAATTTTAATTCCCAAATCTAGTTAGCACTTTCATAGCCCGAAATCTAGTTAACATTAAATTATGTCCTGTTCAATGAAAAAAACCAAACTTTGAGCTGAGGTTTTGTCGAAACAATCTCTCTACCCCACAAAGGTGGAGTAAGGTTCACATACACCCTACCTCTCCATACCCCACAAGTAGGATTACACTAGGTATGTTGTTGTAACACATGCATGGGGCATGTTTTTCTTCCAATTTATTTCATAGGAGGTGATATTTAGAATTCTTTTCCTTTTGGGTATTGTGGAGAATCTCTAATTCTGCTTCAAAATATTACAATTACTTCCATGTATGTATGTCAAAGCCACATAGAGGATGTGGTACTCCATCTCCATCGGTAGAGGAGCTGTATGAGTACGAAGCAAGCTAAACAACAATAGCGAAGGTGGTTCAGTAATATAATTGTTACAAACAAAGCTGGAAGGTAAGATCACACACCATTGCTTAAGTTTGGATGTACAGATAACATGCAATTAGATTCTAAGATAGTTAAATGGGTATACAATGAAAATTACAGCTAAATAATGGGAAAGTGGTTCAAGAAGCAGGAAGTGATGTATGAAAAGGGTAGGAAGAGTATGAAAGATGAAATTGATGAAATACGGGACGAGTGCAATGTGTATAAGAAGTACTGATATGCCAGAATATACATATAAGAGGACAGGGGAAAATGTTTTGGTTTACAAGAATAGCAGTGGCTTAGGTTTCCTTGTAGTCCTCCTTTGTTTCTTTTTTTTTTTTTTTTTGGTTCTCTTATACATTTTTTATTTGTCTTATTGGAAGTTGGCATGCTCAGAAAGGTTTATTGTTGATAGTGCAACTATAGCATGCAAATCAGATAAATAGGACAAATGATATCAACATATGAATGGTTAACAAAGTTTAGTTATGCAGTAGACGGGGTTGTGGTTGGGCATTGCTACAAGCTCGGACTGCAGGATCTGTTATATCCAATACTTCAATAAGTGTATGTATGTCGAAGAGGCCTCATATGGGATAGAATATACCACCTCCATCGTGAGGCACCATATGAAAGTGGATTTACTTCCGATTCCATGTCTCCACTTCACCAACTCATGGATTAGTTCCCATATGAGGTGGAAGCATGCTAAATTACAATGACTTACGTTGTCCAATAGTGTGCTTTAACATAGACAACTGCGAATAGAAGATCAGACGTCAAACTTGCTTATGTTAGGATATATATATAACAAAAAATTAAATTCCTATGTATTAAGATCTAGATATTTAATGGAAATTACAACTTCATAATGGGAAGGAAGTAACTTATCAAACAAGATGATAGCCGATACTAAGGGAGTTATAGAGGGAAGTTGTGATGGATGGGAGGACAGAAAAAGTGTGAAAGGTCAGACTGATGAAAAAAGAGGGAACAAATGAAATTTGTAATAAATGTTAATATGTCAAAATATATATGTGAAATAAAAGGGGCAATTGCTATGGTTTACAAGTGTAAAGATATGGGGAGGATTTCCCAAGTCCATATAAGCAAACCATCAGGATATTCCCCAGCCAATGTCGGAATCTAACCCACTCTAACACCCCCTTCACGCTCAGGCCCAACTGGAATGTGGATCGGGAGCCCAAATGGGAATGGTCTTGGCTCTGATATCATGTAAAGATATGACACCTGGGCTTAACTCAACCTTCAAAAGCTAGCTCATGAGTGGAGGATTGCTCAAATCCATATAAGCAAACCACTAGTCCATTCCCGTTAGGACTTTAACCCACTCTAACAACAAGTAATAGGCATTCATTGATTCTAGTTATTGCTGGCCGTTTTTATGTTGTTTCTTTTGGTTTCTTTTTTATTTTTAAATATGTATAGTTTCTTTAAAATTCTTCTTTTTATTCTAGTATCCTATATGTGATTATTTTCTTTTGTCTATGGGGAAGATGGCATGTTGGGCAAGGTTTATGCTATTAGTGCAACTATAGCTTGGGAATGGGATAGATAGGATGACTGGAACTTGGAAATTACTTATCAAGAGAGTTGGATCGGATTTAGTTATTACAACCTCTGTCTTTGGGTATGATACAGGCTCTGTTATGGAAAAGTGGCATGTTCTTCTCTATTTTTGGGCTCAGTTGGGTCACGCCTCGGAGTATTAAGAAGCCATTGAAAGTGGGAGCACATGGAAAGTTGATAAAGAAATAAGGAAAATATGGAGAATGATCCCTGCCAGCATTTTTTTTGGTGGTTGTGGATAGAAAGGAACATAGAATGTTTTGGTGGTTTATCAACTCTGAATCATTTTATTAAGGCTAGGTGATGGTCTTAGAAACATCTAATTTAATGGGGGCTAACTTAATACTTTTTGTTATCCTCTTTTGTACTACTTTTGCATCTTCTTGATGCCATCGGTGCTTCTCCAAAATAAAAAAGAACAAGTCCTAAGGTGAGTATTTGTGTCTTTTGTTCCCTTTTGATGTTGCCCATGTGTATGAGAGTAGCCGTAAACCAAGAGAGACCCTGAGAATTGATGGAAGAGGTCTGAACTTTAGGAGATTGTTGGAGATGAACAGTACCTGTCTATATGCTTGATCTGCGGCTTGTAAGATGCTTAAATTGTGACTGATGCTATTTATCCAAAAGGAAAAATAATGTGACTGATGTCAATTCCATGACTTAGTATATCATCAGAATTTTTATGATGTAACATTTCTCTTTGTGCAGTACTGTTATAGAGGATTCATATATAGCCAATTCCAATTAGTTTGTTACTAAGGTATAGTTGATTGATTGGCGTTTCTTTTGTGTCTTATAGCTCTTCTTGTATTTACTAGGCCTTGGTCAATAGGACCTCTATTGAACCTGTCATTGCCCTGAAAAGTTTATACATTATTGGCATATCGGCTGTCTTGGTATCCTTGCTTGCTGGGTCTTTTTTTCTTTTTGATGAAGGAATAGATTTTATAGAATAGACATCAAGAAGATGCATTTAGTACAAAAGAGGGGATAGAGTCAACTATAAGCCTATAATACAAAAGAGGCCTCAGGGGCCTAAGCTAACGCAAATGAGCTAACAAAATCCAGAAACCTAATAAGACAGTCTATGGGGGGTAAAATAAAGCCAACTATACAACCATAAAAAACATCTAGCCTTAAGAGAGAAAGAGTGTGTGTGTGTGGTGGGGGGGGGGATTGTAGGTTTGCATTGGGTAGGTTGCATTGGGTTGATAGCCCATCAAAACATCTGCGATTCCTTTCGGTCCAAACACACCAAGGCAAGTATCATTTGCCAGACTTTCTTGATGGCTTTATTACTTTCCAGCCAGACCAGCATTCATAAGCTTCTTTAGTACTATGTGGCATAACCCAACTGAGACCAAAAATACCAAGAAACATGGACCATATGTCTGCTGCAATTGTCAAATGTAGCAAAAGGTGTCTGTTGCATTCTAGTTGTTGTTGACACATGAGGCATCCGTTGACAATTTGTATTTTTTCCTCTTTAGGTTATCCTGGGTCGAACAAGCTTCATTGAGGGCTAACCAACTAAAACAAATTGTCACGCCCCGAGCTTAGACCGTGGGTGGGACCAACACTCGATGCCTAAACTTGCTCGAGCACATCAGCTAAATGACATAACTCATAACATATGCGAGAAAATGAACTGCATTCATATTAAAAGTGAAGTTTTTTTAAAAAGCAATAATTTTCATTGTAAGCTTTCATTAAATCCAAAAAGAGATCCAACAAAATTGCTAAGCTTACTTCATGAATGAACATGCTAGACTCGACTAATCCATAAAGCCTCTAACATATGAATAACTATCTGACCCGGACAAGGCCCCCGACATACCTATAAGAAAAACTAGAAATGCTGAAATAAATGAAGCAAGTGGGGCTCACCAATAGCTGAGTAGAATCTGGCAGGCTGCTCGATCGTCTGTCTGAGTAAGTCTGCATCATTTAAAATGTAGTGCCCCCAACAAAAGGGACGTAAGTATATATGAAATTGTATTTCATACTGCATGTAATATGGCAGAATGGAATATGAACATAACTGAAGTAAAAGAACAACTTAAGAAATCATAGCTATATCATTTAAAAATTGAAAAGTTCCAAAACAACATTAGGGTTGGCCTCAACCTTCTTATTTTACCATTCATCAGTTCATTATGGGAGTTTATTAATATAACCAACATAATCCACCATGTGAGCAAATGGAGTCTGATCTCAGCTGAGGGAGTGGTGGCATAGTGGTAATGTGGTATAAAGGGAGCTGGAAGGGGGAATTAGTAGACTGTGGAGAACAGATGATCAACTGCAAATTTAGTGGGCACCCATGGCCTAACATGGTTCCTAAGTGCTGTATATGCTGCGTGTGACTAAGTGGCAAGAAGGGAGTTATTGTGATTTTAATATTGCCAGATATCCTTATGAAAGATCTAATGGGCATAGAATCACTGGGGCCATGGCTGAATTCTCGTATGGGACAGAAGATTCAAAACTTTGTGATCCTCCTTTATGTGACGGTTCATTATCGGGGAGAAGGGGATAAATCACATGACGGCTTTCAGAATTGACAGGTATCTTTTCTCTTCACATGAGGAGGAGCTTTTCCTCACGATCAAGCAGTCTCTCCTTTCAAAGATTGGGTCAGATCACTGCCTTATTTTACTTTCTAGTGGTGATTGGAAGTACAGAAACTCATACTTCAAATTTGAACAAATGGTGGTTGAGGGTTTCAAAGACACAATTCACTCTTAGTGGCTTTCTTTTGATATCTCTTGAACTCCTGCTTTTTGTTTGCATCAAAAATGAAATTGCTTAAATGAAAATTGAAGGAGTTGTCTAAGGAGCACAGAAACAACCGGAGACAAAGAAGAGAGGAAACCCCAAGTCAAATCTCCTCCCTGGATAATATTCTGGAGCATAGAACCCTTACTGAAGATGAAATACTACAGATTGCATCTGTGAATGGATTTTGAGGAGGTAGTCAAAAATGAGGAAATTGCTTGGAGACAAAGGTGTAGGATCAAATGGCTGAAAAGTAGTGACAAGAACACCAAGTAGTTCCATAGAATTGCTACAACCCATAGGAGATTCAACACAATTGACTCTCTTGAGGTTGCTGGCTCAAACATCACTAGTCCTGACTCTTCATCAAAGAAGCTATTCAGAATTCTTATCAGAAGCTCTACAAAGAAACTGAGGAGTGGAGGCCTACTTTCAAGTGACATGGTTACACAGGTATTGACACTAAAGAACATGAATGGCTACAAAGAGATTTTGAAGAGGAGATTATTGATTGTATCTGACTGTGTGCTAGTGACAAGGCACCTGACCCTAATGGTTTTCCAATGAGCTTTTATCAATTCTTTTGGGATTTGCTCAAGGTAGACATCATGAACACCTTGCATCAGTAGTGGGCAGGGAAGCTATGTCGCAAGATAGGATTCCAACTAATTCTTCAAGATTGGGAACGTCATTCACTGGATATACTT